>JALPQI010007116.1:0-55010 GCA_025490895.1 Thaumatotibia leucotreta | reverse complement strand
GTGGCGTATATAGTACTGAAATGTATTTATTTTTTGATTTTACAAGGTGCCTTTAAATAAGTGTTATGCCGTTGCCTGTGATCTTTTGGAACCCTGAATAAGTCCCCTAGGGGAGTTTTGAAAGTATCAAAGGGTTGATATTTTTTTGAAATTATACGTAGAATATTACTAGGTCCTATTACCAACCAAATCTCCTAGGGCGTCTATTATGGGTCCCAAAATCGCACTGGCAACGGGTATGACCTTATTTCTGGCCAACCTATATGCGTGTAATTATTAATTGTCAGTTGTTAATTACTAAGTATTGCACAGTGAAAGGCAAAATAAGGTGCATTTTAATTCTGTATTTAAGAACGTCGTAACATATTTATATGAGGATTCTTTCGATATATATTTTTGAACTTGACTGAATAGTACCGTAATAAGAATGTGGCCCGATGAATTAGGCGTTTGAGACGCTGGAATAAATCATTTGTTAACCACTATGTGTATAGTTCGAGAAATATAAATTGAATGTTTATTTTTCTATAATGTAGGTAGATAGTTACCAATTTATATTTCACGAACTATACATCTCTTAATTCGTACTAGCCTATACTATTCGTCAGTACAATAAAATAAAATGTAAACAACTCTAAAAGCCCTGAAACACTACCATTGTCAATTGAACGGTTGTTAATTACTGTGTACATAGAAGTCTCACTCCGTACTAACCTCGTGTGGATGCAATCAATAGGGTTG
This sequence comes from Thaumatotibia leucotreta, assembly GCA_025490895.1. Classification (NCBI taxonomy): domain Eukaryota; kingdom Metazoa; phylum Arthropoda; class Insecta; order Lepidoptera; family Tortricidae; genus Thaumatotibia; species Thaumatotibia leucotreta. Next base: position 54,269 of record JALPQI010007116.1, on the reverse strand, counting down.
CCAACGAGGTGGCGCGTGGTGAGCGCCGCGCTGGCGGCGAGCAGGGCTGCCGTGGTCGCGCCGCAGTGCAGCCGGAAGGCGAGGGAGTCGATCTTAGGGTTGACACCTTGCTGTTAACAAAAAAAAAAAACAAATTTATACAAGCTGTTATAAACTTTGTCGAATTTAAATGACCATTCCTTATTGTATTCCTGTTAGGATAAAATAACATATATTTTATTAAATCAAATCCAATCAAAATCTTTATTTGTAGAACATATAACATAGGCGGGAACATAAGTATAAAATAAATATTTTGTTAAAGGTAGGTTTCTCTGTATATGTATAAGAAGTTCTATATCTAAACAGTCAGCCTTCGTAGCCTAGTTGGCAGTGACCCTGCCTACGAAGCTAGAGGTTTCAGGGTTGAATCCCGGTGAGGGTATTATTTTTGTATTTATTTATAAATCAAATACAAATACAAATCACAAATATTTTTTCTTGGTTGTGGCTGTCTATTTAAGTATCTACTCTACATGTATCTATTACATACATTACAAGCCTTAATTGAGCTTACCGTGGGACTAGGCCGATTTGTGTGAGATGCTCCAAGATATTTATTTATTTATCTATCTATATTATATCTACATTTTAAATCTTTGCTTAGTACCCACAACATAAGCCTTAATTGAGTTTACCTACCTAAATCTTATCATGTAATATTATACCACGAAATATTAATTCGATTATAGGACTTTAAAAAAATGCTTGACTTACGGAACATTCCAGAGTCGCGAACATTTTTACCGTTATACCCAAAGCCCCACTCTACCCTATCAATAGGGTCCATAACGGCCCAAGCGCCCCTAAGGTCATTAAAGTTAATGAGCCGCCTGAAAATGAGCAATCACGAACTCGCCCGGCCGCCATACCCACCCTGTATACGTACACTAAGTGTCGTATATACAGTATGCACATATACAAGGTTAAGCATATACGAGTGTGAGCATTTCTTTAAATTTATACAGGTGCTACATATTTTCCTATTTTGAAACTAATGTTTTAATGATATTAACTTGTTACATGGCCCATTTTTTTCAAAGGTGTCCCTCTGGTTTAATTGACGTTTTCATTTTTTGCGACAGTTTTATTAATAAAATAGGTTTTTCATTTCCTATGTTCAAAAAGTGCACCTTTATGTCGTGCGTAGACGACGTGAAAAAATCGCATTTTATGGTCTAGAATTTAAAAGTTTTCTTTTTCTAAGGCTAAGGTAATCGGTCCCAAAAGCCAAACAGTTAAAACATATCGCACAATTTTATTGAGCAATAAAATAGCATAGCTGACAAAACTTGTTTTATTATTTTGTTTATATTAAGTACAATATTAGAATTCTGTATTTTCTGTCATTAAATTTAGTAAATCACGTAAAATAGATATCGATTATCGTTCAAAAATGCCCTGAAATGTTTGACTTGGCAGAAAACCGAGCAACTGAAACTCTGATCAAAAAAAAGAGTTGAGGGGTATTGGTTATATAATTTTCTTCTTTTAGCCTCAGGAATCATCATCATCATGATCATCAGCAGCCTATGTTAGTCCACTGCTGGACGTAGGTCTCTCCTATCAACTATGCGTATAGACGCAGTAGGAGGCAAATACCCATAATCGCCACGCTGGGCAAGCAGATTGACGATCGCAGCAATGTGTCGACTATGATGACGCTGCTGTCCATCATCAATCTTGTAGAAAAGTAGTGACATTTCAATCCCTTAGTCGAGTTTTACGACACCCGCAGGAGGAGTTGGAGTGGTGACAAAAGTATTATTACTGCCGCCACGCCACCACCCGGTGAAGCCTCGGGAATATGCTGTTAATTTTTGTTCTGAAGTTTATTGTTCAAAATTTAATTATTATAACAATTTAGACTAGAACTAGCAATAATAAATAGCAGTGGACTGAGATAGGCTGATGATGATACATACTACATGCTTTCAAATATAATAAACAATCATATTTTCCCGAAAACAGGCCTTAATCGCGTAAACTAACGTTTAATTTTCATGCTCGAAACGTCAATATAAAATTGAATATAAGTTTACGCGATTATGAGTGATAAGGTGATAACCGTGAAATTTAAATCAAGAGGAGAAGAGAAAAAGAGGAAGGCCGAGAAGGAAGAGAAGGGCGTATATGGACCAAGTGAAAGAAAAAGTAGAACCCGCCGTCGTGTCATATCAGGGTATTAAAGAAAAGGCCCTGGAAAAGACCATATGGAAATTGCTCCACAGATAATAGCCCTGCTCTTAGGTTTATGATGATGACATAATAAACAATCGTCTAACAAATCAGTTGTAAATTGCTTTCCTCGCAGCATTGACATGTCAAACACCGAATGAACCAGAAAACTCGATTCACTGGAACTATTTACTCAAAAAAGGGCTAAATATGAATCCATTTCGCTGTAGAAAGTTTAGAAACTAACGAATTTCGAGTTCACATTTTTACTGAACTTCAAAACAGCATAATTCCAATAGATCGTATGGGAATATCGCCCTTATCAAAAGGAGCCTTAATGTCATAGTGCTCTGAAATGTCAAACGTATTTTACGTTATTGTAAAACATAGTGTGTGCCAATGAAAATATGAGAGGTAGTGAATTGGTACAATTAAAAGTTGGAAGTCGGCTGTTTGTACGTGTTTCGATGTGCCGTGAAAAGTTTCTCAACGGGCAGTATTATGTCAAAATAAGTTTTACTTCAACAATACAATGTATTGGTTGTTTGAAAGTGTGTGACATTGATATTAGTTAAAGTATACCTTTGCCTCTTCGGCCACACGACTTCAGTTAATGCTCCAAGACCTGAGCAACGCATGCCTTCAAGTTGGACTTCATGAATCGCACAAAGACTCAGGTGATGACTAACAGCACGAAACGTAGGGAGGTAGACGGGCAGACGATATATTATGTCGACGAGTATATCTACTTGGGCCAGCTAGTCTCTTTCAGCAACAGGCAGGACAAGGAAGTTGAACGCCGTGTTCAAAATGCCTGGAAGAGCTACTGGTCCATGAAAGAGCTAATGAAGAGCGACCTTCCAATGTCACTGAAGCGCAAACTAGTCGACATGTGTATCCTGCCCGTCCTAACCTACGGTGCCCAAACATGGCGAGAGATGGCGGAGATGGCGGGACGACCTTGACAACAATTGGCCAGACTTGGCACCAAACCGGGAGCTGTGGAGATCTGAAGGAGACGCCTTTGCCCAGCCGTAGTGCACCCCTACAGACTAGAAAAAAAATGTGTGGTATTGTTTGTGTTTTCTCAACTCTTGTACATCCTTTGAATAAAAGTAAACCTCACTTTTCTCGACGTTAAGAATATTACCTGTTCTTATAACACCACTTAAAAATGCAAATTCAAGCTCACTATTATTCATCTATACCCGGTTGCCATAGCTACAGTGTCGTGTCCTATCGTAGCTATAGCTACAGTATTACCCCGCCGGACTGCAGCGCTCAGTATAATAGTAGTTAGACCTATGCCTGCACGGGGCTCGCCTACGGCATCGTACCCCACGTACAGTTTTGGTAGCAACTCCATGGGCTGCGGGGGCTAGCTACAGTATAGTACCCCGCCGGTTGCCATAGCTACAGTATAGTACCCCGCCAGTTGCCACAGCTACAGTACAGTACCCCGCCGGTTGTCAAAGCTACAGTACAGTACCCCGCCGGTTGCCACAGCTACAGTACAGTACCCCACCGATCGCCACAGCTACAGCATATGTACCCCGCTAAACAGCAGCGCGTTAACATCTCCATGGGCCTGCGGGGGCTTGCTCGCAACGGTTATCAGGACGAAAATACTGTACCCCGCCAGCTGCCATAGCTACAGTACAGTACCCCGCCGGTTGCCACAGCTACAATACTGTACCCCGCCGATCGCCACAGCTACAGTGTACGTACCCCGCCCGATAGCAGTACGTACAGGCTAGTTAGCATCTCCATCGGCCTGCGCGGGGCTCGCTCGGTTGCCATAGCTACAGTACAGTACCCCGCCGGTTGCCACAGCTACAGTACAGTACCCCGCCGGTTGCCACAGCTACAGTACAGTACCCCGCCGGTTGCCATAGCTACAGTACAGTACCCCGCTGGTTGCCACAGCTACAGTACAGTACCCCGCCGGTTGCCACAGCTACAGTGTACGTACCCCGCCCGACAGCAGAGCGTACAGGCTAGTTAGCATCTCCATGGGCCTGAGCGGGGCCCGCTCCCGCCGGCTGCCATAGATTCATTATACGTACGTCAGCGGACAGCAGCGCGAACAATCTCGTTATCATCTCCATGTTCTTTCACGGGGGTCCCGCTCTGTTTGCTATAGTTACAGTACAGTGCCCCGCCGATTGCCACAGCTACAGTGTACGTACCCCGCCCGATAGCAGCGCATACAGGCTAGTTAGCATCTCCATGGGCCTGCGCGGGGCTCGCTCGGTTGCCATAGCTACAGTACAGTACCCCGCCGGTTGCCACAGCTACAGTACAGTACCCCGCCGGTTGCCACAGCTACAGTGTACGTACCCGGCCCGACAGCAGTGCGTACAGGCTAGTTAACACCAAAATGGACCTGCGCCGCGAACTACGAAATCCGCTAGTTTTGGAGATTCTTCTTTGTCACTCTAATGACACCTTCGTTGGAGTGATAGAGACAACTTTGATGTTGGCGGTAGCATACCAGTTCCCCGCGGTCGCTATAGCTACAATATAAGTATCGCGAAGGACAGCAGCATCTCCATGGGTCCCCGGGCCCTCTCGCGCTGTTAATTATGACCAGAGATCGGATGGATTTGTGACATTCTTAGTGACTTACATCATTTTGATGAGGATGACATTTAGTATGAGATGTCACACAAAAATCCGATCTCTGATTATGACTCCAGTAAAGTACCCCACCGGTTGCCATAGCTACAGTACAGTACCCCGCTGGTTGCTACAGCTACAGTGTACGTACCCCGCCCGACAGGAGCGCGTACAGGCTAGTTAGCATCTCCATCGGCCTGCGCGGGGCTCGCTCCCGCCGGCTGCCATAGATTCATTATACGTACGTCAGCGAACAGCAGCGCGAACAATCTCGTTATCATCTCCATGTTCTTTCACGGGGGTCCCGCTCTGTTTGCTATAGTTACAGTACAGTACCCCGCTCGTTGCCACAGCTACAGTGTACGTACCCCGCCCGATAGCAGAGCGTACAGGCTAGTTAGCATCTCCATGGGCCTGCGCGGGGGGTCCCGCTCGCGCCGCCGCCACCCCGGCCGCGCCGCCGCCCCGCGCGAGCGTCCGCCCCACGCGCCCCTCCCCTCTCTGTAAAAAAAAAACAATTAAAATGTTGCCAAGGCCTTACGGCGCAGCCACAACACGCGGCAATTGCGGCGCGGCAAAGCGTTCTCCTAATCATTGTGCGTTCTCTGCGTGTTTTCAATTAACCACCGTGCCTTACCGCGCAATAAACAGACAAAACGCTTGTCCGTAGCCGAGCTGTTGGTCTAAGTGTAAGGCATGAGTGCCGCGTCCGGCGGGGCGGGCAGCGGCCCGTTAGCGTGAAGACACATTTATCAGCGTGCGTAGGCATTTTGTTTATAGAAAATGTCAGTTTAGTATGGGACCGCGTCCAGCTTTCCGCACGCGTACGCATGCATACTAAACGGCGAATTTCATTAGACAAAATGCGTACGCATGCTGATATATATGTGTCTTCATCCTTACCGGCCGAGGGGTTCCGACAACGTGCACTCAGGCCACGTGCGTACGTTTGCATTTGTTTAACATGGACGCCTCGCTGGAGCGTCTACTCAGACCATAGTTTCAGACTGAGACGTTCGAGCGGGGCGGCGGGGCGTCTATGATAAACAAATGGAATCGTAAACACATGGCCTGACGCTGTCTAAATTCCTTAGACGCTCGCCACTCAAGCCTTACGCTTACACGATCCAACCACCAACCATCGTGTCCTAGATTGGGTTGATATAAAAACGCGGTAGAACGCGGTCGACCCAACCGATATTTGGTTATATTTTAATGTCAAACGGGACTTAATAAAGTAATTAGGGTGCAGCTCTACTGACGCGGACCGGAGCGGAGCTGTGGGAGCTAGGCCAATGAAACCGCATCACAGTGTTTCGAATTTGCAGAATATAATTAGTCAATTTCGCACAGTGGAGCCGAACCCTTACTCTGCCTGCGACCATGGGTATAACATCATGCCCCAAACGTCAAGTCTCGATACCAAGGCTTGATAGCGAGCGCATACAAACTGACATCCTGAGTCAACCACAATTTCGTGTGGAATAAAATTGAAATGGTTGATTCCGACGGTTGGCGGTTGGACCCGGGGCCCGTTTCTCGAAAGCTTGTAACTTGTAATACAAGCGGAAATCTTTATCTAATTGTTTTAAAAAGAGCCACTTGTATTACAAGTTACTAGCGTTCGAGAAACGGGCCCCCGATCGTGTAGAAGGCTGTGACAATTGAAGGGTCCACGGAAAGAACATGTCTAGCCAATTCAAATTACAGAAGGAAAAACCACCTTACTTTAACAGAATAAGGCGTGAATTTGAACCGATTTTTAAAAGCACTGGACATGTTTTTTTTTCGTGGACATGTTGATAATACTGGTTGTTTTAATAGCCACTGGAGACCTGAAGCCGAGTTTCCACTTAGTATTCTGAGTGAGCATTCGTTCGTTCTTGGACAGATGAAAACAGGATTTCACATAGCAAAATGTTCGTTCGTCAGCCCACGAACAAGTAAATGCTCGCTCAGAACACTAGGTGAAAACGCGGCTTTAGACGCTCCAATGTATAAATTCAACTCGATCTAACAACTTTGACATTTATTTTGATTATAGACCCTAAGGGTGCGGCTCCACTGACGCGGAGAGGAGCGGAGATGTGCAAAATTGGCCAATGAGACAGCATCATAGTGTTCCGAATTTTGAATTTGAAGAACGTAATTGGTTAATTTTACACATCTCCGCTCCTCTCCGCGTCAGTGGAGCCGCACCCTTAGTATTGTTTTTTTTTTATTATTTTGTATATAATTTTATACATAGATTGTCAATACAACTAAGAAATCGTCTAATTTAAGAAGAAATTTTCTTAAAACCTATTTTCATTATAACATCAAAATGTTATCTTTTGTATAATAGTGTCACAAATGCGCAACTTGATTTGCTTCAAAGAATCCTTAATCCTTACCGGCATCATCCTGAGTCCAACTAAAAGTCATCAAAATTAGCTACCTACATAAATCTAATTCCATATGCACATCCAAATTATAAAGTACATATACACATACAAATAATTTATAAAACGTGCAAAAAAATCTCTACAATTTGAAATCTATCTATTGCTAAAGTGACTCTGACACTAAGGCTTACCTATGTAATTAACACTTGATTTAAAAACTATGTCTGTATTACTTCAGCAAGCAACAGACTGGCTTTCTTAATATGGGCACATTCACAAAATCAAAAAAATTTATAGATATATTTTGAGGAATTCTGTTGGAATTCGGCCTATGTAATTAATCAAAATATTTATTAAGCCAAAAAACTACATATATATCTTCGGGGATAATGCTATACCGCGTAACTAACAAATTCAATTAGGCTCAATTTGAGTGTCAATTGTTTGATATTTGAACTCTATCTGCTTTGGTAGTTACGCGGATTGCGTTATCCTCGACGATATTACTGCTGTTTACACTAATTCAAAACTTAATTTTTTAGGAAATTAACTACAAACTATAGGATATGAAAGGTCCAGGATTAAATATTATTATAATTCAGTATATTACAGGTAAGGCAGTTATCAACAGAAGTAAACAAACCTTCTATTCAAAATGTGTTTAAATTCCAACCTCCGTCGTTGAATCCTGCTAAATACACGTGAAGGGTCCACGAAAAGAACATGTTCAATCCTTCTAAAAGTCAGGGCAAATTTGCACCAAAATCTATTATAAGTAAGGTTGATTTTCCTTCTGAAATTTGAATTGACTAGACATGTTATTTCCGTGCACCCTTCAGGTGTTATTTTATCAACACTTACAGTTAATAACATTATCCAAAAGCACTATAAAATAATATAATGTTAGCTAATAGATATTTCTGTGCAGGGTTTTTACATTATTGGCAACTTCTTTAGATGCCTTTCAGATAGTTCTTTATAACAAACAGTATGGTCGTTTAATTGCGATCAAAATGAACCAATACTTGCCCGTATTTCGGAAAAAACTAAAATTACACGTAACTAGATCAAGGGCACTTAGTTCGTACACTCGTTTGATTCAAACAATCGAACGGTAAAGAACTGCCGAATGACGGTAATTATAAACAACAAAAGGCGCGGGCTGTCTGCGCCGGCGCCGGGCCGGGTGTGAAACGCGCTTTATGGGAACAGTGTTATAAAGCTACGTACTCATGCACGCGTTTAACAAGCTTTTATTTTGTTTCAAGATTCCCGATAGTAATATGACTTACATACATATGTATGTATGGTCCATTCATCCTTAGTTGTCTTATTTAGTAAACAACTTTCTAACTAAAAGTACAAGTTTTCTGTTTGTCCTTGATTAAAAATTAAGCAATTTATTAATCACTACGGACGGACTGCACAAATACGGACTCAGGTATTTTGATATAGGCAAATAATGGCAGTTTACAACAGAAAACGTGTACTTTTAGGTTAGAAAGTTGTTTACTAGGTAGGTAAGACAACTAAGGGTGAATGGACTTTAGTACATACTCGTAATGTCCCATGAGGAAAAGGAAAAAAATTATGGCGGATTTCTGAAGAAAACCTTTTCTGGGGAACCTTTGCAACCAAAAATGTCGTACCTATGAAATTTGCCAGTTTTCATCTACTTTAAGACCGTTTTTAACCGTTATGCTATGATAAACGCATTTTAGGAACCGAGTTTGCTACTGCGTTGTTTCAGTCTTGTCTCACTTAAAATTGACACATATCAAATGCTAAAAAAAATCCTTCATTACCTAGCATATGTAAAAATAAAAATAAAAAATTGCAATTTTTTTATGTAGTGATGCATTAGAAAAAAAAACTTTTTTTTGTACATTTGACCAAAACTCATATAACATTTCTTGTTTCTTTTAGCCTCAGAAAAATGCTGTTAAAATCTTTCTAGTTCCTCATGGGCACCTTGTACGGTCGGCTAAAATAATATGTATACGATTTTGAGCCTTATGCCTTTGACATGCGTTCTTAAATGTATACATAGTACCTATTATGTCTACGTAGTCGAATAGTGGATGAAAATTCTGCAAGATTTGGCTACCGACAAAGGGAGAGGTAAAAGTAATTGTTGTAGTATAATATCGTAGTATTTTATTTTAATATCTTGTTCTCATTCCTCGACACACTGCATTTTCTACACAGGGTGGAATGAAACGACGATCCTTCCCGCTACCGACTGAGTCTACCAACCATTACGATGTACTTTCAGTATGGGACCAACATCGAAAACTTACATAGAAAATTGACTTTTCCATACTATTGAACTCTTACTAATCAGTAATTACTCACTTTGTATGACTTGATAGTACATTGTGTATTAAGGGTGTTAAATAAGAAATTGCTTTTTCTGCATCACACCTGTGAGGCAAAAAAAGTAAATAAACCAATATCATTATTATATTTTCGCAAAACTACTCTAAAATGGTTTAAATAATTTCTCAAGATCAAGGACGACTTAAATTTATCATTTTTTTAATAGAAATCCTGGCGCGGCGCGTTAGTGCGACGTAATGTTGTATGAAAATCCTTGATTGCCCTAGTACGTAATGACGCATCTACGGCGCGCATCGCCGCAGCGCATTGGCGCACTTACCGAACAGGTGTGATGACATTTTTTTAAAGATATTTTGATGTTGGTCCCATACTGAAAGTTCATCGTAATGGTTGGTAGACTCGGTCGGTAGCGGGAAGGTCCGTCGTTCCGTTCCAACCTGTATACTATTCGCATATTATCGTTATTTGTACACATTTGCTCACCTTCAAACAAAGCCTTAAACAATTACATAACATTACTTCGTATTTATTCAGACGAGAGTTTAGAATAATGCGCTGGTCAGGAAATTGTCACGCGCCGCGTGTTTACAGCTCGCTACGACGGGATTCCTTGTTTACTTCTCTTGGTAAATATGTAATAAGCTGATCACTCAATGAACCATTGAGAGGGCTATAATAATAATAATAATAAATGTTTATTTCAGGCATTTCTTCACCCATAGTTCATAAACAAATACAAAAGAGCGTACGACACTGTATAGGGGTGCCACTCACCTTAAAAATAAGATAAAATATAATATTAAATAAACTTAAAATGTAAGTATTGCACGTTAGATGCCGTGCCTTGTCATTTTTTATTTAATTTCATATGAACAGAAATCCAGCGTTTAAACACCGGATTTCTGATATCGTCTGAGACAGCCACGAGTATTTTGTTATCGGATCGGCGCAGTCTTTCCCAAAATGAGGCAATACGGGATCTAGTTACCGCGAAGAAGTCTGGGACTCCCGCGTCCGCGAACATGCCCGACGCGCTGCAGCACCGCGGGAGCCGCATAAGAGCCCGGAACGCATCATTGTACTGGACTCTTATCCTGCTCATAGCCTTCTTCGTGAACGTTATCCACAACTGTGAGGTGTACATACCTAAGCAGTACGCCTTGAATAGTGTGGTTTTTACGTCCCTGCTGCATTTGGAAAACCGTCGAGCGAGCATGTTGCCTCTGACAGCGAGAGCTCTCCTTTCTCGCTCAATATCCATATCGTCTTGCTGCCGATCCGATAACAAATGTCCTAAATACTTGAACTGCTTAACCACATTAATTTTCGACCCATACAAAAACACATCAGGCACATTGTCCGAACCAGCACCCGACGCGAACACCATCATTTCTGTCTTGGAAGCATTATATTTCAATCCGTGTGCATTACCATAATGCTCACAGATCGAAAGAAGCTTCCTCAACGCTTTGATCGAGGGGCTGAGCAGCACCATATCGTCCGCATAGCTAAGGTTGTTTACGCATACATTTCCTACGTGACAGCCGATATCAGTGCTCCTCAACTCCTCAATCAGGCCATTCACGTACAGGTTAAACAGGTCCGGCGATGTAACCCCCCCTTGGCGGACCCCACACTCTAGCCTATACTTGTTAGAAGTTGCGTCGCCCCATTTAACAATATTTGTTTGGTTTCCATACCAGAATCTCAGCAGATTAACTACTTTATTCGGGACGCTGGACGCCCGTAGCTTCGCCCACAGAATGTCATAGTTGACGAGGTCAAATGCACGGCTAAGGTCTAAAAAGCATGCGTAGATCGACGTTTGTCGCGTTGTATAGTAGCTTACGGTGCTTTTCAGACTGAACACAGCAGAATCCGTCGAGAGCCCGGGATGGAAACCAAACTGCGCATCATCGATTTTAATGTTTTTAAGCAGTTCAGGGTGTATGAGACGCTCCAGTATTTTACCTAATATAGTACCTAATGAAATAGGCCGGTAATTAGATGCAGAGCCAAGGTCGCCCGTTTTATTCTTGACAATAGGTACTACAGTAGTGCGCATCAGTGCCTCGGGTAAATAACTATATTTAATACACAGATTAAATAGACGGCATAGATGCATAAAAATCTTGTCGCTGGCCCAGAGTACGTGCTCGACACTGAGGCCGTCGTGCCCTGGTGATTTGCCACCTTTCATACTACGTATGACTTTTGAGATGTCCTCACATGTCAATTCTAAGACTACATCATCGTGACTAGCTTCAGTATCAAGCACGCGCTCTGTGACCATGGGGCTCACCTTAAATCTTTTTGCAAATATCTCGGCTATACCAGACGGTTCCTGACAGCCCTCCACGGATACAGGTAGGCTTGGCTTACCATTTAACTTCTTGGTTGCATTCCAAAACTTGTTAAAATTTTTGTTTTTTCGATATAGGGCCCAAATATTCAATTTAATACTCTCTTCATTTCTTTGACACCATTTTAGTTTGTTTTTAAATACTGCACGACTCTCACGCATATTATCATATTCCGTACCGCTAGAGGGCCTCCCAGCAACCATCCAGCACCGAAAGTACAACCTCGCTCTCTCGTGGCTATCCCTTACGTGGAAATTCCAACCAGGCACCTTCCTATGGCGACTCCGCTTATTACATACTGAACTAGAGCTTACAATTGCTGCATTTTGAAGTACATCAACAATATGTCGGTAGTGCTCATCGATCAAATTATAATGATTTTGTAAGTGTCCACAATATAAAACATTGTCACAGTCACAAGTATACAACTTGGAAAATAAGTCCAAGTTAGCAAAGCAAAATTCACCATACGTGTTTATCTGGCTAATTGTCCTCTCTCCCCATTTTACATATTTTAATGAATCAGGCGTACAGGAGGGGGGTGGACCCAAAGCAACTCCAGAAATATCACATACAATATTTAATGGATGGTGATCAGACGTGGTGACGTCATAAGTGACGTACGCGTCTACAACCGAGTCCCAAGCAGCCTTAGTTGTCATGCAGTGGTCTAACCATCTCCTGCTGCCAGTAGCTGCACATTGAAAAGTGTATACGTCATCTTTGCTCCTTAATTTATTGTAATCCGCCCATTCCACAGCATATCATCACAAAATTCGGCCAATTGCTTACCAAACCTCGCACCAGGGTGCGCGTTCAAATCGCCTAAAATATAGGCAAATTGAACTTGTGATTCCTCAATAATGGCATTAATCTCGGCTAAGCATTCCGTAAATTCCTCAACATTTTTACTATTATCCACGGGCATATAGACATTAATTACTAAAAAGGAATTACATTCGTGATATATACGAACCGCTTGGATTCTTTTATTGGTACAAGTAATCGGAATAACATTACGGAAGATCTTCGTGTTCCACAAGATGGCGAGCCCACCGTGCGGTCTTCCGCGGAGTATACCTTCTGAAGAGTCTACCGAAGACTTCGCTACACAGCCGAATGACGTATTTATTCCATGTACAAAGTTCAAATCGTGTTCCATTAACCACGTTTCTTGTAGAAGAATTAGGTGTGAACTTTCTGTTATGTCTAGCACAGTTTTAATAGATGTCTTGATGTTCTTACAATTAAAAGTTGTTATTACAATGTTTGGCGTACTATCCATATTATTGATTAAGTGGTTTGTTTCCTCTCACCGTGCGTTCACGGAATAATCTGAATTTAATGCCTTCGGGCCAAAAATCATTACTGAGGAATATACCTAGTTTACCTAGTTTAGTTTACTTTTACGGCTTTTACGCTATGTTCGGGCTTTCTCTAAAGGTGCATTCAGACCAAACGAGCATTCGCTATTCTATCCCCCATTCTACGAAATCAACGTATCGTCAATCGTTTTGTGTAACGATCGAATTTCGTAGAGTAGGGGGTTAGAATAGAAAATGCTCGTTTGGTCTGAATGCACCTTTAGTAATCAGACATGAGTAAACAGTTAGCTGCCTTTCGTTTACGATTGACGATTAAGCGGTAGCGATTGGCAACTTGTCTAAGTACCCTGGGATATTATGTTAATCATCTTAATAGAATGGGCATTTCTCCGAGCGTATCAACAGCCGTGATTTCAGTGGCAGTCTTATCACAGGAATCCCGTGAGAGATGCAAGAGCTTTTGGATATGTTGGTAGACGTAGTTGACACCTAACAAGATATCCAAAATATGTATGAGATACCCACAGAAATTGTGTAATAATGTTGTCAGTTGCCACCGAGTAAAGGCGGTTGAAACGCTGGGAGAAAATATGTTCCTAATCGATTACAACCGAGTGGTGAGCAATAAGAATACATTTGTCACCATCCCAACTCCTCCTGCGGGTGTCGTAAGAGTCGACTAAGGGATTGAAGTGACACTGACCACTATTTGATAAAAGATTGATGATGGGCAGCAGCGTCATCATAGTGGACACATTACTGCGATCGCCAATCCGCTTGCCCAGCGTGGCGATTATGGGCATTTACCTCCTAATGCGTTTATCGTAATCAATAGGAGAGGCCTACGTCCAGCAGTGGACTATCATAGGCTGATGATGATAATCGATTACGTTTTGTTCATGTTCAACCCTGTATAATAATATAATAAAACTATACACATGGTGCATAAGCATGCAGAAATAAAGTATAATAATAAATGTAGAAGTAAATAATCTAATAGCTTACCAGCTGTGTGCACTAAACGTACAAAAATAAAAACTAGAAAGCAGTTTACGATATTTCGAAGTACTGAGATTTCCCAATTTAGCAAAGTGCAATAATACATTTCAATACAAGTGCAAAAAAAAATTATTCGACGTGGGTGAAAGTTGGAGGCCGACTGAAACGAGGGCGACAATCACTCGAGTTAAAAAGAAGTTTTTACACGTGTATCGAACGACTTTTTTCATAATAAGTGCCTTAAAAAGAGTAAATTACGCACACGAAGCGTACGCAAAGTTTACTTTTCCGCACTAGTTAGGAAAAAATATTATCTACACTAGCTATGTGTCACGAAGGGTCTACTGCGAATCGAAAACCTCGAACTATCTGTCTTTTTCACTCTAAGACGTATGTAATTAGAGTGATAAAGACAGCTTCGAATTTACGACTTGATACTGCAAGCATCTAAAATGGCAAATCGCAACCATCTGTCTTCGTCACTCCAATGACGCTTTCATTGGAGTGACACGAACAAATGCTCGGTGTTCACGATTTTTTTGGCTAAATTTCTACGGATCCATGCAGGCAGGCTCTACAAGGAAACGACAGTCATCAAATACATCAGAGCGACTATGATGCTCAAAAATATCTGAACACGCATTCTAAAGGTGAATTTAGACCAAACGAGCATTCGCTCATCTCTAGCTCACTCTACGAAATCAACGATCGACGAATCTCGTTTTATGAAACGAACGGATTTCGTAGAGTGGGGGATAGAATGAGCGAATGTTCGTTTGGTCTAATTGCACCTTAACGCTGTAAAATCGCCATCCGATATAATTGTAGCGTTCGAAGCGTTTAAATATATCTAATAATATAACTCGCCTTTTTTAGAATTATAACTAACGTGAGACTCAAACATATTTAAATATTTATCACAAGGGTTACCTACTCACGTAATTTAAGTCGATAATTGCTCGATATGTTTCAATCCATTTAGAGGATCCTCATCATGGAGTATCCGTTTGATAAATATTTAAATAACACGCCTTTATTGCCATAACCACAGAATTAGATTTGGATAGAAGAAACAAGTTCATTCATTTGTATGGCGGCCGAACGTGACAGATTTTGTACTGAAGTTGTTACTTGCCTATAATCTTAAATATGTCTCAGGCCCTTGAGTATTCATATTTTTTGTGTTGTTGCAATTAATATTACTTGATTTTGCATTATTAATGTTTTTGTTCACTTCAACTTACAAAATTTGACGCCAGAAAGCTGCAAGCTGCGATTAAAGACGGACAACTCAGTGGATTTCACTGAGTTCATTTGACACGCTAAGTAGATACGTTTGCTTGACCTATGGTATATATGACATCTGTGGCCATAACGATAGAGGCGTGTTCAGATATTTTTGAGCGCTCCGGACGTTACGATATATCTGATGGTCGCCATCAATATATGCGTGCTCAGATGTTTATGAACAGCCAGGCTGAGCAGATATATCCGTGACTGTACCTAAATACGGCATACGGAATAGGGTACCGAGGGTCATAGTCGTAATCATTGTAGGCTGCGCTTATTTTATTAATTTTATTATATAATTAATTGTCAGTACACATTGTTTCCTTTAAGCAGACCCTGCCTGCGGGCCTGGCACAAAGGGTATTTCTATGCGATTTTTTACGCGTTTTTATTGTTCATTACCATCACCACTTTATTTTCCATTTTATAAAAGCAAACGAGACTACGAGTATTATGCCAGAATAGCAGACAAACATACGTCTGCTACATAACCGAAAATGACTCCACTATTTATACGCAGTTCGTCAATAATTTGGGAATGGTAATGACTTGATTTGTGCGACAGAATAATCGCATAGAACTACCCACAAGATATCAGGCGTGAGAGAGACAAGAATTCATATTTAACTGTATCATATCAACTTGAAAACAAATAACAATATCCAAATAAACAATAAAACATTTTTTTTTGGAAAACTTCGGAGGACCATCTGTACTAAAAACGTCATACGAGACACGTGCAAAAAGGAAATTCGTAACTCGTGTGATTTAAAACACTCCCGTCGGTCGTGTCTTAAAATATCGCCACTCGTTTCGAATTTCATGTTTTTCGCACTTGTGTCGTAATGTACTATATTATTGTTACAAACAGTCACGGTGCTAAAAAATATCCAAACACACACTATAACGTTATGACAAGGGTCAATGCATAAAAAAATTTACATAGATAAGGGCCGTTAATGAAAACAAAGTTTACGAAGTTAAATTTTGTGTAAGTAACAACTTTTGGCACTGAAAAAAGGCGACAATAGTACATTACGACACAAGTGCAAAAAACATGAAATTCGTAAGGAGTGGCGATGTTTTAGACACGAGTTACGAATTTCGTTTTTGCACGTGTCTCGTACGACGTTTTTTGGCACAGATGGCCCTCCGAAGTTTTGGACCTGACGTCAATTGACCGACTTCTCGCACTAGAGCCTAAAAAGGCACCATTATCTACTACTAATGATTTTTTTTGTACAGATGGTGACTTTTTTAGGCTCTAGTGCGAGAAGTGGGCCATTTTACGTCAAGTCCAAAACTGTGACGTCAGTAACAGTGATATTTTACATTGTCAGACTTGCAATTATGGCGAAATAGGCCACAGGGTGCTTATAAACATCATCACAGCCTTCTACTGTCCTGGCGTTGTGCATGTACAGATATTTTTGAGCACAGTTGCCGCTCCTATTTATCTGATGATGACTGTACTAGAGTGTCTTTAAAACTTGGCTGCTCATATACGAAAACACTTAAACTGGTATATAATTTCTGAGCTTAAGGTACTGATCCCATCAAAAGAGTTAGCGATCGACAGCTCGGCTATGAAAAGGAACAAAAGATAATAACTTTCGTGTAAAGAAAAGAGGCACGGTAATATTTGTAGCTACCTACTATTAAGGTTTACACCAAAGGAGCGATTGCTCATTCTATGCCCACTCTACGAAGTTCGTTTTTGTGTAGTGTAACGAACGAATTTCGTAGAGCGGGGGATAGAATGAGAATTCGCTCGTTTGGTGTACCCACCTTTATAGTTACTAGCTGAGCGGTGAACTACAAATGTCGCCATGTCTCTTTTCTTTACACGTAACTTGCGTGTTACGTGACGTAAGAGCTATCAATCGCTTACTAGCTTTTGGTGGCACCTCAGCCTAAATTATAGATGCAGCTAGCAAAAGTGTGTAGTCATCACAGCTCAGTTTTACGAAGAATATTAACTATAAAATATTTTAAGACTCTAGTTTCTTATTTAGACTCCTTTGCTCCTAAATTTTTTATTGTTCTCCATAAAATACTAGAAACTTTGCTTTTCACAGTTTTTGACTTTTAACCGATTTCAAAAAAAAGGAGGTTCGCAATTCGACTTTTTTTTTTTTTGTTGTATGATGTTACCTGATATAGATTCCGAGAATCGTGAACTGATTTTAAAATTTATTTTTGTGATCGAACGTATATACCCCGGGATAGTCCCATTGGCACCAAGTTGGGGTCTGATGATGTCAAATGTTATAGCTAATTACCGCTTTTGGTAATTTTCATTCATTTACAAGAATTTGCATTCAGAAAGTAGGATTTGAGGAAACCAATGATGGAAACAAATCGGGGATCTTGGAGAAATCGGTTAAAGTCGGTTTTTAATTTTTTTTTATTTGGTGATTATTATATTTCATCTAACGAGTAAACATGGTGTCTTTAGTCATTGGACAAAGCCTAAAGGCCAAGCCACACTGGACGCGTGTGCAGCGCGTGCGCAAGTGCGTGGCATTCGTGTTGTAGCTTATGTGAATGTCATATTAGATGGCACACCGCTTGCTAGTCACGCGCACGTGCCCGCCACGCAACCGGTGTGCCATCTTATATGACATTTACACTACGAACAAATAAAACATGGAAGCCGCACGTCATAGGGGAAATACGTCCAAAATGACACATACGTACAAAACGACACATGCGGGTTATTTTGAATTTGGCGCACTTTAAAACGAAACTGACTGTGACACTATGCAGCTATAACGGTTTTCTATGGTCTGGCAACTTTTGGACGCATCTACTTAATTAGTGCCGTTGGCATGACGGAAAATAAGTATTCACTCGTTGTGACTTTTTTTCTTGCCTATAAAGTTTTTGATCAAATATTATCTTTTTTGGTGTTATACCCTTCGATGTACTATTTTTTTCATGCCGCAATCATTTATCTTTAGATTGCACAACTTACAATTAGAAAAAGAAGCCTTTACATATTTATTTAAAAATTTTATTTTTTAAAATTGCTATACGGACAAAACGACATACATAAAATTGGACAAAATGACATAGGGTGTGTGGCATACTTAGTGTTGGCTTATGCTCCTCAAATGTTTGATGAACTACAAAAATCCTCCCAAAGCTCTCCCGGTAAATAAAAGAATGCAAGGACACTGAACTCGTTTGAAGATATTAATGATAAAGACGATTTTCCTAATGTTTCTTACAGCGATGAAGAAAACTGCACTTGTATATCTTGTAACAACCTTCATTCACACTCTTAGCCCGGAGAAGACCGATTGTCGTGTGTAAAGTGTTCAATTTGGGTTCACAGTTCATGCACCAGCAACCCAAGAAGAAATAGATGTTTCATTTGCGAATTATAGCAATAATTTTGTAATGTGTCATTTAGTTCATTAGCAATGTCATTTTGTCCGATGCATATGGACAAAATGAATTTTGACTAGTCTCCCCTAATTATTTTTTAATATTTTTTTGGTTGATAGTTTGATAGAAGTGTGTATGTGTTTCGATAACTGAAGGACCAAATATTATTGATATAAACTATGGCAGTGTTGTGAAATACCAGGAAAAAAGTTATGACACAAAAACAAAACTATGTGTCATTTTGGACGTACTTTCCCTACTAAATTGCCTTTCAAAAACGGTTCTCAATTTTAGTTGACAAGTGTCACCCCCTCTTCAATGCATCACGGGAATAAATTTCAATATCAACCTATCAAAACTTAAACCGCCATTTAAAAATACTTGTGATTGGACCGTCAAAGTTTTGATTGGCTTTATTCTAAGCATTTGTCAAAGATGTTGCGCCGAAATATGCGCGGTGTTAAGAAAAGCGCTATGTCCTGCCCATCTTGGTACAATTGAACAATTGGTTTTGGGGGCATTTTTGAGCTGGCGTTAGACGTCCATGTTATATATGGTCGCAGCATTTACATGTTTTACTAGCCACTGAAAACCTCAGAGGCCTCATATATTATATAAGTACGAGTAATACGGCAGTCAAACACCTGTATTTTATACAATAAATAATTTCTCGAAGAGTGAAAAAATTAGTATGCATAACTCCAAAATATCCTTACATCTTTACGGTACATTTATGTTACTAAAATTAATGTAAACTAGTCTAACTCTCAAACTGAAGCCAGGACTGCTCAAAGGAAAACAACATTGATGGACAAATCAGGACAAAATTAAAAGAGGATGATTTTTATTCACCGACCCAATTATAGAGAGTTGATTCTGAAGTCAAATTGACCTTTTAGGCACTGGTCTCACCGCGAGCTAATAAGCTATGAGCCAGCTATCACCGCCGGGCGAGTATCGCCGTGTCTCTTTTATTTATACGGGAGTGCGTATCTTTTGTTCGTGTTTATAGCCGATAGTTCTTAGCTTAGTAGCTCGCGGTGAGACCAGTGCCATACTATGGGACCGACATCCGATTCAAGAAACCATACATACCCTGAGATATAAGTAGGCGGAAATGTGTGGATAATCAGAATTAATCGGTTGTCAGTCCTATAGTAAATGTTCTTCAATATGACCTCAGAATGAACTCCCTAAAGTTTGGCCGGTCAAATAAAAAATCCCCCTGTATATTTTATCGGTCATTTTTAAATTATCCTGACATCTTGAAGATGCGCGCAGCCCATCATGATTTTAAATCGTATTTTTTTTACTAGATGTTACTAATAGAATACTAAACAATATTTCTTTTAATTAAGTTTGTATCCCGATCCTTGAATAGCACAAATAAATACAATGCAATTTGATTATTGAAAATTCTTCCATTTGTAACATCAAGTCACAAATCGTGAGTCAAGGAACCATTAGACTATAGAAAAATCTCCACACACTCAGTATGCTCAGAAGCCCGTTTCTCAAAAGCTTGTAACTTGTAATACAAGTGGAAGTCTCTTTTTAACATCATTATTAAGATAAGGACTTCCGCTTGTATTACAAGTTACAAGCTTTCGAGAAATAGGCCACAAGACACACGATCGCTAACGCTTAGTAGCGTAAAGGTCTTCGCACACTATATCAACTCCACACCCACTCGACTCAAGTCTATTCACTCAAATTTAAGCCCTGGTTCTTATATTCAAGGTTTAATGTAAAAAAAATGATATTAAAGTAGTGTACAGTCAAGGGCATTAATATATATACTCTTTTCCATACTGATCCCTTACAAATGTGTCTATATATTATTGCACTCGACTGTACGACGAGTGGCCTACGCAAAAGGTCAACTCCGACACGTTTGTCACGCAACGACCACACGTTGTCCACGCGGCGCCTATACGTTTGCCAGTCACGTGTATCGAGCAACCGTTAACATTGCCCACTCGTTGACACCGCGTTGTCCACTAGTTACCATTGGGTGGATCAACTAGTTGACTACTCATCGTGAGTGTGAGTAGAGTTGCTGCCGCGTTGGCGTGGAGTTGTTATAGTGTGCGAAAACCTTAATCGTAATGTTCCCTCTGTTACTCTTTCAGGGTGCGGCTCCATTGAAGCGGAGAGGAGCGGAGATGTGCAAAATTGACCAATGAGACCGCATGACAGTGTTTCGAATTTTGAATTTGAAGAATGTAATTGGTCAATTTTGCACATCTCCGCTCCGCTCCGCGTCAGTGGAGCCGCACCCTCATATAAGAGCGACAAAGACAGTTAGCTGCCTTTCGTTTACGATTGACGATTAAGCGTTTGCAATTGGCAACTTGTCTAAGCACCCTGTTCTGATAATGGCATCCAAGAGGAAACCATGTAAGTCATAAATTTACATGAAGGCACTGGTCTCACCACGAGCTACTAAGCTATGAACTATCGGCTATAAACACGAACAAAATATACGCTCTCTGGTGTAAATAAAAGAGACACGACGACACTCGCCCAGCTATAAGCTAACACCGGGCGAGTATCGCCGTGTCTGGTTTCTTTACACGGACGTGAGTTTCTTTTGATCGTGTTTATAGGTAGTTAATAGCTTAGTACCTCGCGGTGAGACCAGTGCCTAAAGATGTGCACGACAAATTGACAAATAACTCAATATCACGTCAACCGATTTCGATATTCTATTATTATTTTTAGTGTGTTGTTTTGAAGTTGGTACTTCTGACGAATGGGATATACCTACAATCTAATGGTTCCTCGGCCCACGACCCTGGACCCTCGGCACCTACCTCATATCCTGGACCTCATGGCGACCACTTACAGCTCCAAGTCTTTCTTGACACTGCGCAGGAGGTCACTCCCCGGCCGCTGGCATCTGACAGGTAGAAACACGTTTATCGTCTTGACAACCAAAAGCACTATAACTATACGTAAGAGTTTATTTACTTTTAGAGACACCCAATTAAGTAAAGTAAAGTAAAATTAAGGTTTTTTGATGTCACGCTAGTCGGATGTCCCTAAAAGTGAAAATACCTGTTTATTAGTTTTAAAATCTGAAGTAATCGGTTGAAAAGTCAAAATTAAAACTAATAATTTGGTATTATAACTAACGTGAGACTCAATCATATTAGAATATTATCGAACCGGGTTACTCACATATTTAAGTCGATAATAGGCATGATGACTGGCATGTCAAATCAGCATCTTTTTTCGAACTGTCAAAACGATCCCCACTATGGAATAGTATGGGATTTTATATGAAATACTCAAAAGTGACGTCACGTTTGAGTACTGCCAAATTACCTACTCTTTTAAGTTCTTTTCAATTTATTAAATAGAAGTTCTGTACAAAAATTACTGCAATCTACATGTTAATAATAATTTCTTTGTGTATTATGTCGTGCATAATGTTAAATAATTTATTTTAACTACAGTCATCGTCCCTATTGCTCGACATGTTGCTAGAGAAAAGTTTATAGTGTCGCGTAAAATACGGGAAGCTATCGAAATATCTCGCCATCCGAATTTTAATCGTAATGGTGG
Organism: Thaumatotibia leucotreta; assembly: GCA_025490895.1. Lineage (NCBI taxonomy): Eukaryota > Metazoa > Arthropoda > Insecta > Lepidoptera > Tortricidae > Thaumatotibia > Thaumatotibia leucotreta. The sequence goes on along the minus strand of JALPQI010007116.1, from coordinate 31,769 downwards.
TTGGTCAGTGACACCTGGTTGGAAAACGGTTTTGAGTATTACGTCGCTGGACAGTGTAGACGCGGATTTTAGGAGACACTTCGGTTAGCGGGGGTGACTTACGAAGGTGATACAGCTGACCTGCTTTCTTGATAATTCATAAAACTGTTTAAACTTACCGTAAAAAGATAAGGAGACAATTAGCATCTATACAAAATAAGACTTATTTTTAAAGCGATGCTTAATATTCGGTACCTATTATTGTCTCTCTCGGACTCTTTTTGTCATAATTTAAATAAAAAGGACTCAGTATTTGAAATAATGTTCTGAAATAATTTGAAAACAGAATAACATAGCTGAAATAAATAGAATCCATCAACTCATATTTTAAAGACAAACGTAAGTCAAAGTTCAGTCTGCCTGCGACCACGGGTGTAACGTCATGCCCGAAACGTCAGGATATAATTAAACGTAAGTTTACGCGATTAAAACCCGTTTGTCTTTAAAATAGAATCCATCAACCAAATTAATTGACACTGTTTTCGATTACACAATTTTATATCCGATTTTACCTGAAATATGAAAGTTTTTTAAGAGTTCACCAACTGTAATCTGTTTACTTCAAGTAACTAAAGACATAACCCCTTATTCATAAACGTTTACTAACTTAACAAGCCGCTAATAATTGTTCGTCCCTTTCGGTCTTAACAATGTGTCCATAAGAGCAAAAGGGACAAACAATTATTAGCGGCTTATTAAGTTAGCAAACGTTTATGAATAAGGGGGATAGAATTCACCTACTACCTAAAACATTACTATTTATATACTAAATAAATTGCTTTTGCCTAAAACCGTATTGCATGTATTTCGAGATACTGTCATTCTATCCTAACAGCCGTCCACTGCACTGTTATCTACTCGAACCAGCTTCTCGTATACAAATGTTAAGTCTGGCCGTAAAGTGAATTTTTCAGCACGTGTCAAACGTTGGCTCATGCAGTATTCACGGTTTAATGTTGAGGTTGGAGGATAAAGCTTGACGCATGCGGCATGCGGCACTGTGCGGCAGATATCGCCGCTATACTTACTTTACCTCGTATCTGTAAAGGTGAAGGTGCATTTAAACCAAACGATCATTCGATCATCCTATCAGTCACTCTACGAAATTCGTTCGTTACACTAAACGTGATTCGTCGAAATTCGTTGATCTCGTAGAGTGGGGGATAGAATGAGCGAATGTTCGTTTGGTCTAAATGCACCTTAACACTTGCTTGATGGAAAAACCTTTCAAGAGCATGTCGGGCCATGCTCAGTATAGGGTTCCGTGGTTACTTATATTCAAAAACGGCTGGGGTGACTATGTTTGAAATAGTATTATTAAAAAACATTAAGGTTGGGAATGGGACACAATTTTTTTTATTCAGAAGTGGTTACCTATCTCTGAAAATATCTCTTTTGAAAAAAAACCCTCTTTTGGGAACCTTATTCTTCTTAGAACACCTATTTCATCCCCAATTTCCGAACTTAGGGGAGGCACCCAAAAGACAGATAGACGGACATGGCGAAACTGTAAGGGTTCCTAGTAATTATCCTAAAAATCACCTGTATTTAGAGTGAAAGGAAGATGAGATAACATTTCCATTAATTGAGTACCTATAGCGACGATATTAATATTATGTACTTTAGTAAGGTTAGGTTTATAACTGGGAATATTTATGAACATATTTAATATATTTATGAATAGGAATTAGCATTCTTATTACCAGAAAACTATTAGATTTTTTTGATAACTAGATAGTTTTATGAAACATTACTTTTGCAGGACGGCGACCCAGGTTTAGGTTTTTTATAATTTGTTTATATTTTGCATAGTTTATATGTCTTTTATTTTATTTTAATTTTATAACTATAATATATTGTAAAACACCCAATCTAAGAAATAAAGGAAATAATAACATATAAGCACAACAAGTGTAAAATGACTAACCAATGTTGCATGCCGCAATGTAGCACACTGTGGCATGCCACATTACTCAGTTACCCCACCGTGGACACATCCCAACCCACACACAGCCCGACCACGTATTGGACGCAATCCAAACAGGACTGATAAATGTACTATTAAGTGCTACAACGGACAATTGGACTAATCCGACTAATCACAGAATTAATGGTCATCATTTTTAAATCTGGCTCATTAGCCGTTAAACAAAAATACTTCAAAGCTTCACTCTACAGGGCGTTCCAAACCTATGAAAGGAAAGTACCTTAAATATCGTAGATAGAGTTGCAAAATGACCGTCATTTTCAATAACTGACCGACATTTACTATAATACCGGTCATTAGTGACATCCAATCCAAGGTACCTACGGCTTGAATAAGAGCAAAAAAAAATCTGAATATTCAGACGGGAAATAAACTTCAATATTAGTTAAAATACTTGGTTATAAAAATAGTACATTACTGCAGACGCCGGGAAAGATGGGCTTACCGGTCGAATAGGTATGGACGGCCGAACGTAGTGAGGGCGGACAGTGATACGAAGCCGGTAAGCCCATTTCACGGCGAGGCATGTATAGTGCTTTTCTCAAACATATATGTATGCAATGAAATAAAAAATACGACAATCAAAAAAAATAATATAGCTGTTTAGCCTGTTCATGAAAACCGACGCCATGTTTAAAAAAAATATTACTTACCGGCCTAGGCCGTTAAATTCGTATGACTACTTTACTATTATCTCGAGGTCATCCGCCTGCAACGTCATACTTTAAAGCCTATTATGACGAACATAATGACAACATTTCATTGCATCTTTGAGAAAAGATTATTAGAATATTACTGCTGTATCTACAGCCCATTTTTGAATACTGTATTAGTATCGGATACTATACACGATGAATATCATTTATGACCGGTCATTTATAATAAATTTCGGCCAATGATTGAAAATTACGGTCACTTTGCAACTATAGTCGTAGATAGGGTATTTTGCTCAAAGAACACTTAATGCTATTTTATGAATCTAAAAGTTAATAACTCTGTAAACAAAGATTTTCATAAAATGACTAGCTACGCCTGGGAATCGAACCGACTTTCATGGTGTTGTTGTCTGGCCATTTTGTCCGCAATTCGACATCAAAGCCTGCTTTTCGTAGTCCCAACGCTGACCCAGTACTTGTTGGGGATTACAGTATGTGAGAAAGATATCCCTTTTTATTATAACAATCGAAAGAATAACTAAATCTAAAATTTTCTTAAGTAGCAATTAACTTTTTTAAAGAAAGGAACAACGTTGAATGTTTGAATAAAATTGCTACAAAATTATTATTTATTAAGAAGAAATAAAACTATGAAAACGGCGTACATATATCAACTAACTTTAACTTCACCCCGGCTTTGAGGATTTAGTAATGGAGTCGGCTTCATATCGTTTCTCCTCTGCCAAAGACTTTGACCAAGAATTTGTACATTGACCAAACCTGTTTATAAAAACTATTTCATTAATCGATTCTTCGCAGTCTTGTAATCGTTATGTACCCGTAACAAGCTCCGTCAAAATGCCTGTATGTGCTATGTATGGATTCAAAACTCGTTCAAAAACATCATGTATACAAAATAAGCGATACCATTTCATATCTTGCCTTTATTTGTTTATATTACAACATTTTATTACATAAAATTGTTCAAGAAAATCAAGTACCAGGGAATCGATAGCAAAATCGGTTTCAAAAATATCGCACACAATTCGTATTTTCATTTTTAACTGATGGAGAAAGTTTGACATTTATTGTATTCTCGTATTTAAGGTTAATAAGGTCTACCCATCTTTAAATTTTGTAGGAAATATCAGACTTAGTGAATCAAGTAAGACAGAAGACTCTGCCTTGGTCTAATGTTAAGCTTATATGTAAGCTAATAAGGTTGAATATTTATTGCGCTTATTTGGAATACGTATTACGCGCGAAAATACATAGTGATGTGAACGTTACTCTTTATGACACAATGTCGAGAGTAGGTATAAAATGTCGAGATACGGACACTTGTGTTTACGTATATTAGTGTTCTCACAGTAAGTAAATAAAAACACAGTCTTATCGAATTCAATAACTTCATTGGACCTATATTATAAATTGTATTTAGGTACTTACTAAAATATCACTAAGGAATATCAATATCACCGGCCTTATTGCAAAAACTTGTACCTACGTATACGCACCTACGCACCTTGTACCTACGCACTTGTTTTCAAATTGTATCCTTACGAGTATTCACAATTAAGCCTCAGTGAGTTTTACTCCAGCTAACTAAAACTTTCTTACTACAACAAAATAAATAATACTCGTATGGACATATATTGTTTTCTTTCACAACCGCTAATTAATATTATTTATTAAATATTATAATTGATTTACGGATTTCGAAATGCACGTGATTGACCGAGACTTTCCTTACAGTTACAGCCTTCGTAGTCCAAGATCGCGATAAACGAAAACATAATCAGTTGAAGTAGGTTAATGGCAAGACATTCAAGCGGTTTTGTATTAAAATTGGTTGATTAATTAATAATTAACTGTTACTAATTGTCTGTTTATTTTTATTTAAATACTCAAAACAACAATATATAGTACCAAGGTGCACGTCAATCTATGACGTTTAGAAAAATATATCGATACGATAATCTTCAGACACTTGAAAGCCATATTAATGGGTTCGATTACACCTACGTCGATAGTTTGAAATTGTGTCCGCATAGACATTTTACTGTATTAGTGTGATAATTTAACTTAATGTTGTGGTATTGTTTAAGTGTGCGTGAGTAGTAACGAGAAGAAGAAATGCATTTGTAGTTAGATCGTTTACATGTGTGCTACCTCGTCCCCCTCGGAAATTGGCAGAATGTTTTGTAAGGAAAGTTATAGCGATACCGTCTCCCCATACTAAATCCTCAAAGCACCCCGGGGATGAAGATAAAGTTAATTAATATACGCGAGTTTATCCGTTTTCAAAGTTGTATTTCATATATGAACCTCGCGGTAACCGAAGAAAATATTATTAAGAAGAGTCAAGATTTTTATTTAAATCTGTAAATACAGAATACATACTTTTAAAAATAACTACAAGTTTTCTTCGGTTACTGCGATGATTACGAGTAGGTACTCATGAAATAAAATAAAACTGTAAAGTGTTCGAAGCGTCGGAATGAGGTTAAATATTTTTTTCAATCGATTTAAAAAAACAAGGAGTAGGTTCTCAAATCGACTGATTTTTTTTTGTTGTATGTAATTTACCCGATATCTCCGAGAATCGTGAACCGACATAATTTTTTTTTTGTGATCGAACGTGTATAACCCCGAGATGGTCCCGTTGGCACCAAGTTGGGGTCTGACGACGGGATCTTGGTGAAATCGAGGGATCTCTTCAAATGTTATAGGTACATGTACGGCGCTTTTGGTAAATGTCATTCATTTACAAGAATTTGCATTCAGAATAGGATTTGAGGAATCCAATGATGGAAACAAATCGAGGATCTTGGAGTACCTAATCGGTTGAAATCGGTTTTAATTTTTTTTTATGTGGTGAGTATTATAGGTTTATTTTTTTTATTTCATCTAGTTTTTTGAGCAAAATACCGTATCTACGATATTTAAGGTACGTTCCCTTCATGTCCCTCAGTTTTGGGACGCCCTGTATATTGCTGCTACACTTACGCAACCTCGTATCAGCAACAAATACTTGAAGAAATAACCACCCTTATTGAGCATGAAGGAAAGGCGACATTCCCATGATTTGCTGTAGATCCGATGTTGATAGCTACGATATAACTCTATTTTTTTATAATTTACAAAGGGCATAACTTTTATAGAATTTGTATGTCTAACTAGATATTTTTCTGGCAGGAACGAGAGATTGACAAAATTAAACATCGACAAAATTGTTATCGATGAGTACATAATTATTCTCGTAAAGATATTAAATTCGTAAAATCAAGTCGTTTTTAAATTAGAAGTATCGCAAGGAAATTGTTCAAGAAAAAAAAAAACCATTGTTGGTTGTAATTGCAACGCTTTTGAATAAGTATAGTTATTTATAATGTATAATTTTACCCACTAGATCATAAGAAAAAGCTTCTTCGGGTCGATATTATGGACAATATTATGGTATGATTGACCTACAGGTATCTTATAGGTAAAATAGGTATAATCAAAGAGCTAGTTCTATAACCACAAAATTTTGCTACATACTATAACCAGTTCCGTTCCATATCGACTCGAAGGGATATAAAGAATGTAAGAAACCAGTTTTATTTTTTTGTTAAGCAAACCCAGCGGCAGTTAAGCCCATTGTTGCTTTGCATGCTGGAATATATATGTAAACAGTTATGTATACTATTATAAAAAATAAATGAAAAATGAATGAAAGTAATCAAGAAATACAGGTTCCGATTTGGCTCTTTTAATAAATCTAATAATAATAAGGTGTTGCCCCTGGCTGTTATGGCAGGTGTCCGGACCTCTTTTCTATAGTTCCATCTCTTATCCATCCAACCTTCATCACCATAACCCACTAGTCTTTTCCATATAATCTCCAATAGCCTCTATATGCCTGCTGGGACCGGTTCGCGGATATTTATTTTTGTGCCCGTGAATGGGTTGCAGCAGGTGTAAAACACAGAAAATTTCTCCAAAGGGCCTCTACGTGTTGGATCTGTATCCCCGCGCAAGCCTATCAAAAGACCGGGATTTATAGGCCCGTGATTAAAGAGAGATAATAATAATAATAATAATAAAAGCCGCAGGGCAGCTTGTGGCGAGCTGTTGGGGAGTAACGACCCCACGGACCCGAGTGCTCCCGAGAGTCGGTCAGGGTCCCCGCCTCCGGCGTGTCTTCGTCGGTCGGAGTGGAACCCCAAGGGGACCCGTAGGACTCTCAGCTCTGGCTTGCCTTAACTGGCCGTCCAGAGAGGAGTCGTCAGAGCTATATGCTCCAGGGGTGGAAGTGTAAATTTGCGTAAGTCGCGAGTTGGTGCAGCGGCTGTCAAGCCACTGCGCAGAAAGCGGTGTACACCTCTCTACACTCCTGAGCTGCCTACACCGGTGTTGCCCCTGGCTGTCTCTTGTGACGGCATTTACGGGGGCCCATCTAGTCGGCGGCGAGTCACCGCCTGCCTCGATAGCAAAGAGATATCATTGTTATGGCAGGTGTCCGGACCTCTTTTCTATAGTTCCATTTCTGATCCATCCATCCTCCATCACCATAGCCCATTAGTCTTTTCCATTACTTCTCAATAGTCTCTATACGCCTGTTGGAACCGGTTTACGGATATCTATTGATGTGCCCGTGAATGGGTTCCAGCAGGTGTACAACACAGCAAATTTCTCCAAAGGGCCTCTACGTGTTGGATCTGTATCCCCGCGCAAGCCTATCAAAAAACCGGGATTTGTAAGCCCGTGATTCGCAAGGAGATAATAATAATAATTTATTTCGAGTAACACGAGACTCATACATGATATGGTTAGTTGAATTAGGTACTTAATACTAATATTAAAATTTAATACAATAACTACATAATAATCAGACTCTGCGATATATGCAAGTCGCAACAATGCCTCATAAACGGACAGTCAATCCTGTCCCCTATGGAACGCAGGATAGGGTTGGGGCTGGCGCGCACCCGGCGCACCAGGGATGTACATCGCTTGCGCATGCTCGTATAGAAGCAGTCCACTCGCGCTTCCGCGAACATCCCTGATGCGCTACAGAAGCGCGGCAGCCCCACCAGCACCCGGAACGCGTTATTGAATTGTACACGGAGGGCCCCGTAAGCCCGTTGCGTATAATAGCTCCGCCACAAGCTGCACGTGTACAGAGAGGTACAATATGTTTTAAATAATGTTATTTTAACCTCCCTTGTGCACCGCGCGAACTTACGGGAGATCATATTGGACCTAACTGACAGAGCCCTCCGTTCCCGTTCCATGTCCATATTATCCTTAAGATCGTGCGTTACAATATGTCCTAGGTATTTAAAATTCCACACCCTTTGCAATGGAGTGCCGTCTAACCTTATGGGGGGTACTGTACCTATTTTGTAGTTTTTAGGTTCAAATACCATCAAGTGGCTTTTAACTACATTATATTTAAGTCCGTGGTCTATAGCATACTTTTCGCATGTTTCCAGTAGCTGACGTAAACCACAGGCAGAAGCGCTAAGTAGAACAGTGTCGTCAGCATAACTGATATTGTTGACACATACTGAGTCAATATGACATCCGACATGCATTCTACCTAGCGCCTCTAGAAGCTCGTTAATATATAGGTTGAAGAATGTAGGCGAGGTGAGCCCCCCTTGCCTCACACCACACTCCAACCTATAAGGATCAGACATCGTACCCGCCCATCTAACGCTGTTGACCTGGCCCTTGTACCAGTACCGGAGTATCTGTACAGATTCCAAAGGCAAGCGAATATCTTTAAGCTTCTTCCACAGTAAATCGTAGGACACCAGGTCAAAAGCCTTAGATAGGTCCAAGAATGCAGCATAAACCGGAGTTTTTCTATCTATATAATACTTGACGGTATGCTTAAGGCAAAGTATGGCGCTCTCAGTGGATAGTCCCGGACGAAACCCAAATTGATTGTGACTAAGACGCACGTATTTGTTTACCTGTACGTTAAGCATACCATCAAATACCTTGGCAATGATCGTTGCCAAGGATATAGGTCTATAGTTACTGGATTCCGCAAGGTTGCCAGTTTTGTTTTTAACTACTGGTATAACTATGGTCCTCATAAAATCATGAGGCAAATGGCAATGTCTGACACACAACGTATAAAACATAGCCAGCACTCTATAAATATGAGGACCTGCATTTAGAAGATGCTCAATACTGAGTCCATCATGGCCCGGAGACTTGCCACGTGAGATCATGCTAATAGCTTTTGCTACCTCCTTGGCAGTAAAGGCAGGTCCCACTGGTTCCTTGTTGGCCTCAGCACTGTTGGCTTTGAAGAATCTAAAGGTGACCTGACAACAAACATGTCCTTGAAATGGTTGGCTACATCTTTCTCTTCATCTAATACTTCATATTAATTATTTACGATGGCGTTTTATTAGGCTTTGTTCTTTTGATTAGTACTGTGGGGGGCTTCAGAGAACAATCAAACAATACCGCTTCCTCGATAGTACTATTATATTAATCTTTTCTTTTCTATATTATAGCAATACAAGTATAGATCTTCACATGAAGCCTATCCACTTTGAACTGCTCACCCCATTTTGATTTTTCTACATGGCAGAGACGGCAAGCATTCTAAAGTTGAATTTAATATCCTGCCAGCCCCCTTCGTCACGTGAAATATACTGTAAAAGATAAAAGAAAAATAAAGTATCGTTTTAAATATGATTTGAATTCTTACTATCTATCTCCAAGTTTCGGCACATTACTTATTTATTACATTTATTTATCGACAGCTAAACGACTTATCGATAACAGTTAAGTCGATGTTTAATTTTGTCAATCTCTCGTTCCTGCTAGAAAAATATCGAGGTGTACTTATAACGTTTTTGATTCGAGAATTCTGGCAACAGATTAAAATGTCAATGTCAAATAATGAGGACAGAGAGATGTATTGCCTGTTGGCTAATAGTTTATTTTGGAGAGGTTATTTTTGATTCACACTTTCAATTCGAGAGTTGAAATGGTGGATAGCTACCGTTTTTACTACTGTTTTGTTTGTCTTAGGAGATTTAGACCAAACGAGCATTCGCTCATTCTATCCCCCACTCTACGAAATTCGTTCGTTACACAAAACGTGATGCGTCCAAATTCGTTGATTTCGTAGAGTGGGGGATAGAATGAGCGAATGCTCGTTTGGTCTAAATGCACCTTTCGGAGTTACTATGTTTACGATACGGGTACTTTTTTAAGTTGTTAGTTAAAATGCTCATGTTTCGACCTATTCGGATGATTTTTGTTAAGAGCACCCTCCGCCAAAACCCGACGGGGCATGGGCAATTTAACTTTTAAGGACACCCAATTAGAATGAAAAAAGCTTAGTTGCAACCAGGTTTGAAACTACAATTAAGTACGATCTTTAGGAATCTAAACTTGATCGGAGATTTTATACAGGGTGGAAAGGGACGACGTTCCTTCCCGCTACCCACCGATTCTACCAACCATTACGATGAACTTTCAGTATGGGACCAACATCGAAATATTTAAAAAAAAATTAACCCTTCATACAAAGTGAGTGATTAGTTAGAGTTCAATAGTATGGAAAAGTCAATTTTCCATGTACGCTTTCGATGTTGGTCCCATAGTGAAAGTTCATCGTAATGGTTGGTAGACTCGGTCGGTAGCGGGATGGAACGTCGTCCCTTTCCACCCTGTATTATATTATCGCTTGTAGTTACTTTATAAAAGCATATTACATCTAGCATTGTACCGAAAAGTATCATAAGTTGCGAAACTTGCATAGAGAATATTCTCGGGAATCTAAATTTAACAAACAATCTAATCTGGCCAAGACCATACTAGATACATGCCTTATGAATTATATTTACTGCCTTGGTACTCATTTACGATGTAAAATAATTATTTACGTATAACACGTTTTTATAAGTTCTCATGGAAACATTCTCAATGGAAACTTACTCTTAAATTCTCAGAAATTTCCGCAATTTTGAGAATGTTCTGCAACTTGTACACTCGACCAATTGGAACCCTAGGCCACTCTAGAACCATGTCAAAATGAAAAGCCGTTTGAAATGTCTTACAATCTGATTGATAACGTTACTTTGACATGGTTCCTGAGTGGCCTAGGGTTCCAATTGGTTGACTGTACATTGCACTAACACCGAACCCGAGTTTTTATTGAAATTTAGTGCTTAATTGTCGTTACAAACCTGACGGCAACCAAGTTTTTTAATCTAGCGCTAATCGAGTGTTCCTAAAAGTGAAGGCCGTGTGGTGACGGCAGTAAGTATACATTTGTCACCACCCCAACTCCTCTTGCGGGTGTCGTAAGAGTCGACTAAGGGACTGAAGTGTCACTGACCAATATTTGATAAAGATTGATGATGGGCAGCAGCGTCATCATAGTGGACACATTACTGCGATCGCCAATCTGCTTGCCCAGCGTGGCGATTATGGGCATTTACCTCCTAATGCGTCTATACGCATAGTTTATAGGAGGTAGGTCCAGCAGTGGATTACATAATATATCATAGGGCTTGTCCATTAATCACGTCATACTGTATAGGGGGAGGGGGGATCAAGAAAAAATCAACAATTATCACCATAAGGGAGAAGGGGGGGGGGGGGGGGGGGGTTGGAGGTCATCGGACAAATCACGTGTAATTTTTTGTTACTCTGCTGAAAAGAATTATAGCCAGTAAAAAAAATCTCAAGAAACCAGATGTCAAACCCTGAACTGAGTTTGAAAACTGTTATTAAAAGAGAACTATTTAAGCAATAAATTATACGTCATATTGGCTAGGGGGGGGGGGGGGTCCTGAAAATATCACCAAATATCACCTTGGGGGATTGGGGGTCTAAAGTGGGACAAAATCGTAACAACAAGCCCATAGGCTGATGATGATGATGAAAAGTGAAAATACTCGCGTATGTTACGCCTTTATTTCCCCGGCCCTTCGATCCGTGCCTGCGTTCACAAATGATCAGTTTCGACATAGTTCACCTAGAACACTACATCGCACTGTGTATTTATTTACAAACGATTGACTAACAGAAATAAACTCAACCTAATCCAAATGTTTACGACTATTCATATTTCTACAGACTTGAATCTAAAATGCCATAACACGGTAGCGTATTCAAGCGATTTTATGCCAAAATGAGAGAGGTGTAAGCGTGGGAATTCTGTGAAGTTTAAAGTGTATTTAGGTCGTTCAGATTTTAATGTAAACATTTGTATTACTACAATGGACTCGATATGATTGGTAAAAAACGTGTGTAAATTTCGGAGTTGAGCTATAAGTACAGTCGAGTTTATAAATATGTTTACAATTTTTTACTTATTGTATCGGGATGGTCGATGGGGTCGAAAAGTGCTCGAGTGGAGACCGCGGCTAGGTGTAAACAAAAATGTTCGAAAATATGTCCCAGTAGGCTTAGCACATGATTGATGCGACAATATGTCGCGGCGAGATAGACTATGCCGTGTGGTGACGGCAGTAAGAATACATTTGTCACCACCCCAACTCCTCCTGCGGGTGTCGTAAGAGTCGACTAAGGGATTGAAGTGTCACTGACCATTCTAGAAGATTGATGATGGGCAGCAGCGTCATCATACTGGACACATTACTGCGATCGTCAATCCGCTTGCCCAGCGTGGCGATTATGGGCATTTACCTCCTAATACGTCTTTACGCATAGTTAATAGGAGAGGCCTATGTATAGCAGTGGACTAACATGGGCTGATGATGAGATAGACTATCCGTCCCTTTTTTATTAATATAGTTAGTAAAAGACGGGAAATCTGTTTCACCGCGATATACTGTCGCACCAATCATATGCTAAGCGTGCTGTGCACTCTAATTCTGTGTAATATAATAAGAACGTCGTTACATATTTATGAGCGGATTCTTTCGATACTTATTTTTGCACTTGACTGTACCAAAGATGGAATTTGGTGTATCGAAAATAGGAATCTGGTAACAAAAACGGAAACTTCCAGTCTTCCATACAAACTTTCTAGGACATTTTGGGAAATGTGATGGACTGTACCAGCCTACCAATTTTAATCAATATCGACAAGGGGCCCGTTTCTCGAACGCTTGTAACTTGTAATACAAGTGGAAGTCTCTTTTTAACACTATTAATTAGATAAGAATGCATAGCCAAGTTGCCAATCGCTAGCGCTTAGTAGCGTATCGTAGTTTTCCCTCTCTGTCACTCTTTCATATTAGTGCGACAAAGACAGCTGCCTTTCGCTTACGATTGACGATTAAGCGTTAGTGATTGGCAACTTGTCTAAGCACCAAGGACTTCCACTTGTATTACAAGTTACAAGCTTTCGAGAAATAGACCCGTGATCCAAATGTAAGGTACACCCGGCTAAGATCGGATCTAATGTAAGATCGGATAACCGCAATTACTACTAAAATAGTAGTATTTTTTCCTCACTGGCTATATTATGCATGACGCCATTTCACCCCGCCCCGTGAGCTAACGTACGTTTTAAAAAAAAAGTGATTTTTTTTCGAGAATTTCTAGTGTTTCGATGTTTAACAGGAAGCTGTGCATACCTTCTTCTCCTTACTTTAGAGTTGATATTAGATACTATTCCGAACTTAAGCCAAGAAAGTTTTTCGGTTGGGTATCTTGAAAAAAAAATTGTGCAAGTTTGAGTGTGTCGATTACTCCTAAGCTATTCGGCTGAGCGGCATCAAGTAAATTTATATTGATAGATTGATTTCCTTTTTATCATGTACATTACACATCTGCAGGTAAAAGTTAGTGAGAATAAATTTATTTACCCTTCAACTCGCCGGAAAATAGTCCGGTCTTACCCGGGTGTACCTTACATTTTGAGAATTGCTCTGATTTAGTGTAGTAGAATTCTTATTTAGCACAAATACCCTCCATTGACATAGAAATACAGATAACAAACAGAATCGGTGTCTAAAAATACATAAAGTTACGTATCGAGTTCATCAACAGATGGCCGTCCCAGATATATTTGAACAGTAGAGTCAGTAGAACAGTGTGCCTACACATAGATATAAAATAGACGCCGGCAGGGAATTCCACTCCATGGCAGTATGCATAAGAAAGGGCTTGTGCATTAATCACGTAATACGATTTTGACCTATTTTAGACCCCTCCCTCCTGATAATATTTTCTAGATGCCCTCAACTCCCAGCCTATATGACGTGTAATTTATTATCTACTTCTTAATTACTCTTTTAATAACACTTGCATCTAGGTATATTTAAAAAGTGATCTAAAAAAAGTGTAGATATTTTTTAATATTCAAATGTTGTTGTCTACAAAAATGACACGTGATTTACCCAAAGACCCGAGATTGCCGAAAGATTCCCCTATGGTGATAATTGGTGATTTTTCTTGCCCCTCCCCCTATACAGTATGACGTGATTAATGGACAAGCCCAAATTAAGAAGTAAAGCGCTTCGTGCGGATAAATGGGTAATGTGCGGATGGGATGGATTGTCAGCCTCTGTAGCCTAGTTGGTAGTGACCCTGCCTATGAAGCTGGAGGTTCCGGGTTCGAATCCCGGCGAGGGCATTCTTTGTGTATTTATTTATCACAAATGTTTGTTCCTTGGTCATGGCTGTGTATATATTTAAGTATTTATATGTATCTATCTATTATATATATCGTCGTCTAGTACCCACATCACAAGCCTTAATTGAGCTTACCGTGGGACTAGGTTGATTTGTGTAAGATGTCCCAAGATATTTATTTTATTTTATTTATTTTATTTTATTTTAAATGGAATATCTGCCAAGTAAGGATGGAACCCGGCCGTGCGTCTAGAAGTTCGATGGTCAAAAGGGGTTGGCGGAATGAGCTGATGAAGGTTTTCGCGGTAGCAAGTCAGTTTCTAGATAACATACCTTCTATGTGCGATCCGCTGAGGTCTCGGGGGCTCGCGGCCGCCAGAGGTCTTTCCCATCGGTCGGGCCCGCGGTCTACGACAACTGAAACAATAGGGATGAACAGTATGAACACTGTAATTCAAATCAATAATTTCAAATCATGCACGACATAACACACGAAGAAATTATTACTAAAATGTAGATTGCAGAATTTTTTGTATGGAACTTGTATTTAGTAAATTAGAAAGAACTTAAAACTCTTAAAAGAGTAGATCATTTGGCAGTAAACATGTAAACATGACGTCACTATTATGTTATGTATTTCATATAAAACTTCATTTCGAAAGTTCGAAAAACGATGATGATTTGATTGGCCATTCATCATGCCTATTGTTGTTCCATTTAATGACCATCTAACAGAGGTTTAAGGAAACTTCATCATCATTAGCCTATGATAGTCCACTGCTGGACGTAGGCCTTTCCTATTAACTATGCGTATGGACGCATTAGGAGGTAAATGCCCATAATCGCCACGCTGGGCAAGCGGATTGGCGACCGCTTGTTATGACGCTGCTGCCCATCATCAATCTTTTAACGTGTGCGGAATGAAATCTGCACAAAGTTTAATATTATATGAAATAAATGATATCATTATTATTTTCTTGAACATGTACGTTTTTTAATATCGATTTTAACAAGTATTCATGCAAGATAAAAACTACTTGAATCCAAAGTGTATAACTTTAGTTTTATGACACTTTTTTTTTTTTTAGTCATAGTATCTTTATTCATAAACAATACAAGATTGTGTTTGAATTATTAGTTTGTACATTCACAATAATAGTAACAAATAAAAATAAAAATTCTACGTAAACAATTTCACAAAAACTTATACCTAACGAGATCAAGTTAATAACAATATAGAATCAAATCATAACTAAAAATTTCAAATAAAATATAAATAAAAAATAACATAACTCTATAATTCAATTGCCAAACACCTCGTCAATACTGTAAAAGCAATCTCTTAATAAGTATTGTTTTAGTTTTTGCTTAAATTCAGTATATTTTGATATCATTTTTAATTCTTGAGGCAGTCTGTTAAACAATTTTACGGATTGATATCTCACAGAGTGCTCTTCTATTTTTGAAATTGGACGGAAGTTAACTTTTAAGTTTTTTGTGCGTGTGAGCATACGAAGCTCACATTCGTTTTGCGTTTCAAACCTTTGCTTGTGTTTTATTAAATCTGTGAGTAATATATGTATGTATAAGCTAGGGACTGTGAGAATACCGAGTTTTTTAAAATATTCTCTGCAAGAAACCCAATGTGGGATGCGAAACATTATTCTCACAGCCCTTTTTTGGGCGGTTAGAGCTCTATTTACATTATACTTAAAGCTATTACCCCAAAACATAATACTATAACGTAACTTAGATTCTATTAAGGCATGATAAACTATTTTTAACTGATCTATATAAATTTCATCTCTCAGACTTCTTAAAGCGTAGCAAGCTGAGTTGATGACTTTTTCAATAGCATCCAGCTCCTGTACCCAGCTTAGCTTTGAATCAAGGCGCATACCTAGGAACTTGACATTATCAACTATATCTATAGTAGATCCGTTAATAGTCACATGAAGCTTGTCAGATTTTTTGGAGTTTTGTTTGAACAGCATTATTTGAGTCTTGTTAGAGTTAAGGCAGAGATTGTTAAAAGTAAACCATTGATGAAAAGTTGATAAAGCTAAATGTACTATTTCATTGAGTTGTGTTATGTGATCAGCATGAATAACGGCATTTGTGTCATCAGCATACATTATTAAATTACAACCTGGTACCATATTAGAGACATAATTGATAATATCATTAGTGAAGATGTTGAACAGTATTGGGCCTAAAATAGATCCTTGCGGAACACCTCTGCCAACCTTCACTTGACCAGATGTAAAAAATTGTTCACAGTTATTACACAAATCTTTAATTTGAATGTATTGATTACGGCTTTGTAGGTAATTTTTGAGGAGATTGTAAGTCTTACCCCTAATTCCATAAAAGATAAGTTTTTCTAAGAGTATATCATGGTCAACAGTGTCGAAAGCGGAACTTAGATCAAGAAATAAGCCTGCAACTCTCTTTTTAGAATGGACTTTCGATATTACGTCTTCAATTAAATGGTTAATAGCATCTGTAGTACCTATATTTTTCTGAAAGCCAAATTGTCTCGGGTTTATTATATTATGAACTTGAAGGTGGTATAAAAGACGAGATTTAATAAGCTTTTCAAAAATTTTTGACAATACTGGAAGAAGCGATATGGGTCTGTAGTTATTTGGGTCTGTTTTTATCCCTTTCTTGAACACAGGCACCACCTTGGCCAATTTTAACTGATCCGGAAATGTATTTTGTTCATAGCATTCATTAAAAAATACTGCTAGAGGTTCTGACAATAAATCAATAGAATCTTTAAAAACTGAGATAGGCATTTCATCGTACCCGAACGACCTTTTGTTTGGCATGGATCTAACAGTTTTTTCCACCTCAAATGAGGAAATCGGCCACCAATCAATATCTTTGTACTGATTTTTATTGTGTAGCTTCAGACAATGGCCTGCATGAGACAAATCACTCGTTACAATAGCTTTACTATGGTCGAAACGGTTAGATAATATATCAGCAACGGCTTGAGGATCATCTATAATTTGATTGTCAACTTTTAAAATTAACTTTTTCTGAGTAACACTCACTAATTTATTCCTATGTCTATTTACAACATGCCATATGCTTTTAGTAGTTCCATTGGCCTTGCATATTTCCGTTTGTATCGCCAGTCTTTTTGCATGCCGAACAACTTTTCTAAATGTATTTATAAATTTATCACGGTATGCAATAATGGAGTCGTCACAAGCAGATTTATTTATGTTACATAGCACTCTCTTCATTTTACTGGCTACCTTTATGCCTTTTGTGATCCACTTAATCTTCAGTTGGTCATTAATTTTGATTTTTTTTCTTTTTTTTATAAAACTTTGCTGGAACACTTCAGACATTGTATTTAGGAACCCATTAATACCTATATCCTCCCAACATGTCTCAGCCAACCTATTTCTAAAAGATTGTGTACTGTTCTTGGATGCGAATCTTTTTTCTACAACAACTCGGGTACTATTAATGATTTTATTAATTTCTACGCTTGATCGACAAAATATGGCAGCGTGTCCATCTGCTAACCCATTATGGTCAACCCTCGTCGTAATATCTATATTGGAAGGCAAATTGGTTATAAAATTATCAAGGCAAGACTCCGAATCGTTACGTTTAAAGGTAATGTCATTGATGAGGTGTTTGAAATTGTAACATTTTAATAGACTTAAAAAATCAGATCGTTGCTTATTTTCAACTAGTAAATTAACATTAAAATCACCACAAATAATAGTTTTTTTATCGAAAAGGTAATCCAACAAAAGTTCAAGTTGTTTAAGAAAAACGTCAAAATTATTATCTCTGGGAGTTCTATAGCAGCAAACTATATGAATGTTGGTTGTAATATCCCTGATGCCACATATTTCAAAGCATTCAGACATATATAGCTTTTTACATTTTAAAATTTGTTCTGTATCTCTATTCAATGCTGCCGCAATTAGGGTGCCACCCCTTTTTTTCGTTGGTCTTGAATTAAAAGAGGCTAAGCTGTAATTATTTAAATGAAACGAAGTAGCAGAGTTTTGATTAAGAAAGTGCTCACTAATACATACAAAATCTGGTTTATAAGACTGTTCTTCAAGGTAAAGTTCGAGCTCGTTTACTTTAGTAGAGATACCGCATACATTTTGATGAAATATATTTAATACATCTACATGTGCCAAATTGTTACGCACGAAAAAAATCTTCGGTACTTGTATCACTACAGATCAATGAATTGCGGTTTTTCAGTAGCCATTGTATGTTATAATACAGATTTTTTATTATATTGTCCATGCCAGTGTTGTTTACCCTTCCGGTCTTTGATGAAAACATATCAAATGATACGTTAGCATTTGAGTCATAAACATAAAAACATTCGTTACAGTTAGGTAAGGTATTAAGCAACAAATTATTAAAATATTCAACTATACTATTAAATATGGGTTTGCCACAAATATAAGTCGGGCATGCTATGACTACGTTGGTATATGTTATACTTTTTGATGCTTCAGATATGTAGTTGACAAGATCAAGAATGTCACTGGATTCTATAAAATCCTCTTCTCCGATTAAAATAACACAACAGTCATTCTTTGACATACCCCGAAGTTGGTTATGAATATTCTTAAAAATTTCTCGAATACCGCCACCTGGAGTGATATGATGGCAATATGCAGAGTTTTCAAAATAATCATTATGTCTTATAATATTCGTTATTTTGTTCTTATTATTATTACTTAAGATAAGCAAGTTATTCCGATCGTTTCTAACAGAAATATTTGTTATAGATTTGCTAGGCGGGATCTTCACGATTTGTTGCGTAGGAACTGCTGGAGCTGGAGTTTGACATTCAGGTGTTGGACGTGCAGATGTTTGATCTTCCGGGAAATGAGGCAAACACTTAGGGAATGCGCTCTTTCCAGTTTTATTTTTATTTCTATTTTTCTTATTAGGGGCAGATATGATTGGAGAGGCTGGTGCATTTTCGTCAGAAATATTCTCGCAAATCTTAGTTTTATTGTGTACTTCAGAAATGCCCATTTTTAGTTCACGATTTTCTGAGGTTAAGGTTTTTATTATCCTTTCAGCTACCAGAAGCTGCTCTTTCAACCAATTTACTTGCTTCACGAGCTCACCTAAATTAGGATTCTGCAAATTCGATTTCGGCTGGTTGTTGTCATTTATAAGTGTGACATCAGAGTTGTTGTTTGTTAGATTTGAAGCTGACAGTAACCCGCCAGTTTTTCGCTCAGACTCATCATTCTGAATAATAGTAATGTCAAGACAACTGCTTGAAATATCTGGAGTACTTTCTTCAGATAAATATTCGAAGGAATTGTGTATTGGAACATTATATTTTCTTCCCTTGCTATTTTCAGAAGCAAAAAGGGGCTCTAGCGATGTACGAACCCGTTCGAATTCAGTTTGCCTCGGGCTTGGTTGACTCGGGCTGGATGACAAATGACGGCAATCACTTCCTCTTCGTATTTTAGGCGTAGTAGTTTTCTTTACGGGTATCTTACTCATGCATTGTCTACATTTAGTACACATCCACGATGCTTTACGGTCTTTATCCATTAAATTGTATAGTTTTTCAGTATTTGAACATGAGAGGTCGAATGTGAGCTTACAGCAGGAGCACGATAGATAATGTTTATTTGGAATGTAATTTTTACACTTTGCACAAATCGGTTTTGTTTCTGACGCCATTATATATAACTAATTAGTAGAAATACAAATAAAAGAAAAAAAAAAAAAAAGAAAAAAAAACAAAATAAATTGTCACTTCCAGGATTCGAACCCACACTCAACCCGTGAATAACCGTTCTTGACAGTCAATACAGTACACCACTGCGCCAGCCAGCCTTATAGGCATGGGCCGAAATATTGTATCGAGTCTTCTTTTAGCGGCAGTGTTATTCATAAACAAGTGTTTTATGTACATATACGTATAATATGTTATAAACTTAGTCCACAAGCACATACAGTACCTATATACACTTCAAGTATAGCATAATCAAACTTTAAGTTAAAAATTCACAATCACAGTATTCGAAAATTCAAATAGGGTCATTGACACTTAGGCGTCTTTTATTATTTAAATAGTTTTGGGTATTCGTTCGCGAAATTAGGCTACACAGCACTGTAGTTAGTGACAATATTGTCACTCATTGGCGATTGAATTTGTCCGAATATGATTTGTACACTATTTTTGGATATTACACTTAAGGTCATTGACTTTCGCGCGTACTTTCTGGCGGCAGTTACATTGTTTGAATATTTTTGTTTTAGTTCTGAGGTTTTACACTGAATTATAGTTTTTTTATAGGTTTATGTATAGTTTTTAATCACTTTGCAGGAGTATGGTACAGTAACATTGGCGTTTTAACACGATATTCACAACATTCACTAGTGCCAATAGAAAAGGAGTAGGTAAGGGTCGTATTTAGGTCTGAAAGTCCGTGTATCACCACCATTTTCTTGGTTAACATTTATAGTCACTAATTACATTACAATTTATTAAATTAACAAGTTTTTACACCATATAAGACACTTAAACTATTTTTTAGGAATAAAATTCGCGGGCTCAACAATTCTGTGACGGCAGCGTCGAAAAAACAAATGTTAGCATTTTTCTTGCCTCTAATTTTATCTTCTGTAGGAAAACTTTTTAAATAAAAATCCTTTGCTCATTATATTTCATATTCTTGTTAATTGGTCTATTGATACTTACTTATTATGCTAAAAATATTTAATTGAAATTAGCTATAAGTCGTTCACCGTGACATCCGTTACTGAAAAAGCAGTGTTTTTTACACTTTTTGATCAAATGGCGAAGTCATATTTTCAAAGTTGTTTATTTTTATTTTCCGTGTTGATAGGCTTGCTCTTTGTTTATGTTTCGTAATGCCCATGGTTTGAGGATGTTTTTCATCAATTTCGTTGTCTGTCTGTTCGATTTTGTGATTCGGGTTAACGTAATTTCCTTTATTCGAGCTCTTTCTGAAAAGTGGCTGTAGCCAAATTGTTACATTACACTAGGGTTTCTAATATCATTTATTGGAAACGAAAAGAATGCGAGATTTTTATAAAACAGTGTTTCAAATCTTGCCTTCTTCTAAAAAATCAGAATCATCGTCGATTTTGGCCTTAGCAAATGTGTCTTGTGGAAAATACATGCAGTTGTGCGACATTGTTCTACTCAATTGGCCATAATTTCTAAAGAAAGATGCCAAACCCGACAAAACTATCCAATTTAATTAACAATTGTATACAAATTAATTTAGCATTGAGACACAAGTTAAATTTAATTTTTTTATTTTGTTTTTACTTGTTCAAAATTTGTGCAAATTTCACTCCGCATACGTTATCAAATAATGGTCAGTGACACTTCAATCCCTTAGTCGACTCTTACGACAACCGCAGGAGGAGTTGGGGAGGAGTCAGGAAACTTGGTCATGCCAAATAGTGGGCATAGGATTTTCTTCAAAACTATTGGAATTATTTAAAAATTAATTTTACGGGTCCACTCTAACGAGCCTTAACTTTAAGACGTTAAGTCCGACTCTATCATCACTATGATCAGACCTGGGTGCTTAGACAAGTTGCCAATCGCTAACGCTTAGTCGTCAATCGTAAACGAAAGGCAGCTAACTGTCTATGTCGCACTAATATGAAAGAGTGACAGAGAGGGAAAACTACGATACGCTACTAAGCGTTAGCGATTTGCAACTTGGCTAAGCATCCAGGTGGCTTATGAATTTATGATGGTCCCATTTTATCAATTTATCGTGCCACCCGTCACTTTCGCACTATTTGTTAAACGTTAGAATCCGACACCGAAATTGAAATTCCCTTAACTCTTATTTTTCTTGCTTACAATCGAGAGACATTTTTCGCGCCCAGTATATAATATACACTATTCATAGTATTTTGTATTATAATTGTGTACCAGATTGAACGATGCAATCGTCGTTCGCCGCAGAATTCGATTCGATTCAATTTCCGAGTTGTACTGCAACGCGGTGCCGGCTGCACAGAGGGTGCTATACTGTAGCTATGTCGGTGCTATAGTTGCAAAGTGACTGTCATTTTCAATAACTGTTATTATTATTATTATAAATGACCGGTCATTACTGACATCCAAATTGTACGGCTTGATTTAGAGAAATAAAACAATTTGAATATTCAAACGGGAAATTAACGTCAATAGGTACTAGTTAACACTGAACGATAAACCAGTCGATTGAAAAAAATGTTCATGATTAATGATTATACTCTGTTTGGTTTGGTGTTTAAAAAAAGCTAAACAATCTTGCAGTATCTTTTTATTGAAAACTACGAGTAGAAACTAGGAGTACATTACGACACAAGTGCGAAAAATATCAAATTCGAAACGAGTGGCGATGTTTTAAAACACGACCGATAGGGAGGGTTTTAAATCGACACGAGTTACGAATTTCATGTTTTTGGAACTGCACGTGTCTCGTACGACGTTTTTTAGTACAGATGGCCCTCCAAAGTTTTGGACCTGACGTAAAATGACCCACTTCTTGCACTAGAGCCTAAAAAATACACCATCAGTACTAAAAAATATTTTTTAGCAAATATAGATAATATAACAAGAAAATAAATACAGTGATTTACATTGTTTTTGATTAATTAAGTACCTAGTTTGGATTTTATTTGCATTGTTCAATAAAAAGATACTGTAAGATTGTTTACCTTTTTTTATACACCAAACCAAACTAGAGTATAAAGGTCTTTAATGAAAACAAAATTTAATGTCATAATTGAACATTTCTCAAAAAAGTTTGTACATTTGGATCACGTCTTAGATTTTGATAAAAATTGGTAGGCTGGTCGAGTCAATGATGCTGAGTCAAAGATCCACCACATGTCCCAACATGTCTACTACCAACTGGACTACAAAGGCTGACCAATTAACTGATTAAAAATTAAGCAATAGTAGTAGGGATTCGCCGTTTCTGCCCCCGGTTTTGGGCGGGCTTATGTACTGCCCCGCCCACAATCATGGCCGCCGAAACTAAAAAAAAAAAAAAAAAAAAAAAAAAAAAAAAAAAAAAAAAAAAAACAAATACCCCCCCACTTGGAGCGTTTGGGAGTGGTCCCAGTTATGTAAAATGGCGCCTTCTGTCTTTTATATCGTGGTCTACTGCTACAATGCACCGCACCAATAAAACCTTTCTCGATTCTCCATTGTTCTCCGGAAAGGGATCGACCCATTGTCTCACATCTACCTGGTCAAACGGTCGGCCAAACAGGACGCCTGTTCCTTTTTGATGTTTAAATTATATACTGCTGCGATTTGTCAATGGCATCTACATATAAGCAAATACCTAACAAGTGGGCGGGTATAAAACTATGTACGTACATACAATTTCTTCAAACGGGTAGTATTTAAAGGTATAATAAAAAAAACCCCTAACCTAACTCTAATATTCAGTAGGGGAGCAAAAACGATGTGTACATAGTTTGT
Organism: Thaumatotibia leucotreta; assembly: GCA_025490895.1. Classification (NCBI taxonomy): domain Eukaryota; kingdom Metazoa; phylum Arthropoda; class Insecta; order Lepidoptera; family Tortricidae; genus Thaumatotibia; species Thaumatotibia leucotreta. The sequence goes on along the minus strand of JALPQI010007116.1, from coordinate 8,017 downwards.
TAGGTGATTCATTATTTCCGTGTTTACTTTATGTAAAGTGAACAATGACGTAGGTAAATTTATTACGGTATTATATGTATTGTTCATTATTGCTTTTGGCTCATACATTTCAAAACTATTGCTACCATTGTGTGTGGTCAAATAAATATTCAAAGAAATAGTCAATTGTTTGGAATTTATTATACACTATTCCATTATTTAAAAAATGTACAAGCTTCGACAGGTTCAAATTGAGTACGGTGACTTTACTTCATACTTGTGTAATTATAATTGCCGATTTCTAAGAATGAACTTTTGGGTAAGACTCACCATTTTTCAATAGTCTTAACGTCATATATTTAAGGCTCATTACTAAACTGTCACAAGTTTATTATTAGAAATCGCCAACTGTATGTATCAACACAACCTACAAGTTTGAACAGGTTAATATTAGGAAATAAATACATGCCTATTATTCTGTTTCTGGTAAGCTTTCAAACCTTTGTTAAAACGAATAGTTTTTTCATGTTTTCGCTATTGATGAAATAATTTATTCAAGTTTAAGCATCTTGGTGTACCGAGCGAGTTCCGACTGGTTTTTATTGGGTATACTTACTATTCTAGTCAAATTGAACCTGTTAGAACAAGATGCATCGAACAGCAACGGTATATTTTTTATTACATACCTATTATCCTGTTTCTGGGAAGCTTTCAAATCTTTGTTAAAAGTAATAGTTTTTTCATGTTTTCACTTTTGAAGAGATCATTTATTCAGGTATTCTTGGTGTACCGAGCAAGTTTCGACTGGTTTTTATTGTGTATACTTACTATTACAGTCAAATGGAACCTGTTAAAACCAGATGCATGGAACAGCAACGGTATATTTTTTATAACTTTGGGATTCGTATAAAAGCGTTCTCTCAGTGCCTTTACTTAAATAGTCTCTCAGTGTCTACAGACTGGTGTACCGGCAGTCAGATAATATCAGTGTATTAGTGAAGTGTTGTGATCAAATCATCTTCATAATGGATGTAAGTATGTAAATGAAGTGTTTATATTACAGTAATAATTAGTTTTACTCGAGTGTTTGTTGTCTTTTGACTATTTAAATGTGAAATAAATTGTTTCATTTCTTTCAAAATACTTTCAAAAACTACCAATAAGTGCTTATATTAGAGTAATTATTATTTTTACTCAAGTGTTTGTCGTCTTTTGACTATTTGTTTTAATAGTTGTGAAATAAATTTATATACTTTGTTTCAGTTCTCTGAAAATACTTTCAAAAATTACTACTACCCCGAAAATCAAGAAGCATCCTCCGATGAAGAGGGTACGGTGGGGTTAAAAATAAAACAGGCGATTGCAAGGAAGAGACAAGCAAACAGCATAGATGGTTTTTTCGAGAGACCTAAGAAGAAAACTAAGGCATCGAAAAGATCATCGAATGTGTCTCAGAGTACCACCGATGGGGTGGCGTATTTGTCTTCGGGAAAAGACGACGGAGCATACGCTTCCCATCTAATCAAAATAGAAGTATACGACATCGAAAAAATCCGAAACATTGCGCCTGCGGAACATTGGAAGCATTGTGATGTGAGACTTAAATATTACACCTGCAATGAGGATGATTCCAATCTACAAAGTGCCCGTGATGTGATTTTTAATATAACAAAAGAAATAGCTTCTAAGGAAAACTGCGTGAAATACTTTATAGACACTGATAAGAATAAATAAATAGTTAGTTTGTAAGTTAAATTGTTAAGTTAAACTGTAAGTAGTGCATTTGTAATAGTTTTGTTAACTAGAAAATAAGTAATGTCTTATATTATATAACTCATGGTTTTTGCATTTTATGTGCACCTTCTTAATATGTCCTTTCTACGTTTGTAAATAGCTATATTATGCACTACTTTTTTGTACTTTGAATATCTTCCATTTGTTGTACTAATTACATTGTTATAAATAAAACGAAAGTTTTTTTATTTGCATACTTTATTCATAAAAATTGATTGAAACATAGTGTCCAATACTAAATCATTACATAAAGAATTTTTAGTAAACTGACTTATAAAGTCATACATTGTTTTGCCCTGAAACTTAAAATAAAGATACACCAGACAATATTCTCCACAAACGGAGGTAAAATGGTTTTGAAGGCTTTGGTTGTTATAAAACCACATCTTAGTGTTCCTTTTTAAAAATAACAAATGATTACCAGTAGGTTTTCTACCAAAACTGTCAAAGTATTCACCTACACCGTTATCATCAATGTGCATAGCCACCCAATGAGAGCCTGGTTTTGAGTCAGGATCCAAATTACTTATGATGAATACAGGTAAATTAGTCCAAATGGGAATTTTGTTAGCAGCAAAAACATTAAATTCAAACAATGGGTTTAATTTCTTCATACAACGTTGAATTTCATTAGTATCCATAATAAAAAATGTGGCTTTAACAATGGTGTTCTAAACAATGATCACACCGAAGTAAAGTAAATGAATGCAGAACAATGTATTTATAGGATTATTAACTGTTGTAATCTACAGATATATCACGATTTTTGTTTATCTCAATAATATTATCGAATTCTGCATACACAATACAATTAATGGTGCTAGTTAGAGCCGAATCAAACCGTACTTCTATGCGTACACTTCCATGTCTTACAAGGTTCCAGTGTGAAGTTGAACTAGCAGATAAATCAGGGGTTAAATCAAAACATAACAATGAATAACCTCCCCCATAATTTGTTCTGCTTATTGCATTACCCTCGTTGTGGAAATGAATACCAGTTCCAGAAAATAAGGTGTGATATATTGTTGCAATCTTACCCGAACTAAATGACGGTTGTAATGTTTTAGAGGGAATTTCATGACCATCAACAAACAAACTAAATGAATTCATATTATAATGTTGAAAATTAAATGGATTCAAAGCTAAATTACCGTTAAAAGCCGAATTTGATACAAATCCAATAATACATCTTTTTGGGATTTGACCAAGAAATATATTATCCAATGTTTTTCCCTGTACCCCTGTTGGTATTGTAATAACTTTAACTTCTGCTCTCGTAATGGGGTACTTGGCAGTAGTTGTTGCTAATACTTTTTGATGGGCTAATAAAACGCTAGGGTTGATTCTTGTTCGTCTTACAATCAGACTAGCATCCATTATTTGTACTTTAAATTTTTTATCTTGATGACAAATAAGATTAAACGATTCTTTTGATCGTACCAACTTAATACGCAATTCAACACCATTGATCAAAAATTTTTCCTGATTAAATATATCACCATGCAAATGTCCGATCATTTCCACTTCTTTACTTTCCTTGATAAATTCTAGCCTTTTATGAAATCCTTTATTATTGGCGTCAACGGTATCCATGTAATTTGGGGTATCCTCATACCACAATCCGCAAGTAAGATGAGTTTCTTTGGCTGCTGGTCCATAATTGAGAAGATTTTCCATATAAGCTCGGTAAGCATATGTATTGTTTGGGGGAGATATGAGTTTTTGGTTTAAATATACATCGAGTTGGTTAAAAAGAGAGTGTAACCAGTTATTTGTAGGCCCAACTGCAGCATCTGCTTTGATCCTTGTACCATCTTGATTTAATACTTTAGCAGATATGTGTATCATTGTGTGTGATAGATCAATGTAGTCATCTCCTGATCCAGGTACTTGAAATTCAATGGGACCATCATCGCTTAACGATGAAATTGGTTTGTAATGAATCCATTGTCCGCTTTCAATGCTTGTTTGAGTGGATGGAAGGGCAAATAAATCTAATTCAGATTTCACACATTCACATGAATGACTGTGTAAAAATGACATTTTTTAATTTGAAAATATATCGTTATTTTTATTAGTTTTGTTACTTCCTCTTCGTCGTGTTGCTTTTAAAGAAATGAGTGGTTCTCTTCTTTTATTCGACATTTTATACCCAGATCCTGACATGAGCGAATCAATTTTTTCATCAGCCTTTCTTTTTAAGTTAGCACTTGCTTCCTTGAATCGTGATTTAATTGAACTGTCCATTGGACGAGAATTTACCATGTCCGATAACAACCCAACTCCCGCTCCTAAAGTTTCTTTTCCGATGGTTTTTAAGCCACTAGATAGCAACGGAAGCACTGATCGGAATAACCCACCTAAAAAACTACCTATGCCATGTCCTCGTTGATATGGAACTCCCTTATAAACGATTCCTATTCCGGAACCAGCTTGGTGGGAATAATAATGTTGATAGGGACAAGAAATCGACGATCTGTTGTAAATCATTTTACTCGTTGAAAGTGAAGTTTCACACAGGAAGATCCAAATTGAAATGGTACCCTGGCACCAGTCGTTGTCCTTATATCTATTTCAATGGTATCAAACTCTCTTCGTAAAACTGGTACATAATGAGCAGGTGAGAAAATATGTGTTTTATGAGCTCCATAAATGAACTTAGTTGGATCTAATGGTATAATCCTGAGCAATGAAGTAATAACATCCCCCACTACTTGTGGTTGAATTATATCAGTGTAAACAAATATTTGAGAAGGTAAACCTAAATACAAATTTGCAGGGTTTTTTCCTAATGCAATATGTTTCAAATTTGTTCTTGGTTTGAAACCCAACTGAAGGCTTAGTATCGGACTTGTTGAAATAGAAGTAATCTCATTATTTGTTATTGATACCCCAACTAGTTTTGTTAATTTATCGCACCGAAACTTCACATTATTTTTTAATTGAGGGTTTTCATTGAACGCCTGAAGCAAATGATCCATATTATCATAAGTAGTAGCAGGTATATGGGTTTTAATATCTACTGTTTTTGAAGTCTTGTTAGCGGGGTTTATTAAGGTTTTCTTTATGTAAATAATATTTTCATGTTCTTGAACATTATACATGGAACAGGGGTATTGAAATTCTACCAACCCAACTAGCCACTCTCCATCCAATTTAATAGTCTTAGGTAGTTTGGTTAAAAAATGTGCAGTTGTGTTATCCGTGTAGTAGTCTGATGAGCTATTACTTAACAATGTTAAATAAAAACTGTTATCACTCATATTTTCTGTAAGTTTGATTCTGGTATCCAAGAATTAAATTTATTGGGATAACCTTGCCACTTCACTAGTATTTCCTTTCTGCCAGCAACTCGGCGTGAGCGTATTATTTTATCAATTTTATACTCTTTGGTGGGGAGGTATGTTACTTTTTGTAATTCATTAGAATAAAATGTACCAATGATAGGTTCATCTTCCAAATCCCTTAAAGTATACACAAACCGCGGTGATCTTTTTATAATCGAATTGATAATAAATATTTCATCACTCCAATTGCTTTCATAACCTTTTTGAAATACATGTTTATATTTAGTGATCCTAACATGGTCACCTACATTTAGTTGCTTATTTTCTATTGAAAGTTGCCTATCTTTTTTGCGATCATACAAGTTACTCCAAACAGTCATAATATTATTAGAGTTAACATCAACTGGACGCATTTTAATGCTAGAATGATAGCTGTGGTTATAAGAATGAAGAAGATCTTGTAGAATATTAGTGTAATTATATGTATTGTTATGAGTAAAGTAACGCCACATTTTCATTTTAAGAGTCCTTTGAAACCTTTCCACTATACTTGCTTTTATGTCGGGGTTATTGGTGGTATAATAATTTATACTTTTACTCTTAAAGTAATCTCGAACTACCTTTGAAACAAATTCTGTACCTTTGTCGGATTGTATGTGACGTGGAACAGAGTTGGCTTCAATAAATATGCTTTCAAAACATTGTTTAACTGTTGATGAATCTTTCTTCTGCATAGCTCTTGCAAAAGCATATTTACTGAACACATCAATAACACAAAGAATATATTTGTACCCATCATTGTATTGACTGTAACTACTCATATCACTTAAATCAGCTTGCCAAAGTTCATTAAAATTAGACAAGATGTATTTATTTCTAGCAAATCGTCTATGAACAGGTTTATGTAATGTATAAGTATCTTGAGATTGTAACCAATTTTTCACATCTTCTTTTTTCAATTGTCCCTTCATCTCCCTCATTAAACTATTCAAACTGCTATATCCAGCCGGATTAGAGACATCGTAGTAGATTCTATTAATATTTAATAGGGGGTCCATTTTTCCCACTCTATTTTCTTTCTTGAACGCTTATGTGACTGTGTAGTAACAGGGGTAGACGTTTTATTCTCTTTATCTGGCAAGGATCTCGATTTTTCAGAAGTGGATGGCGCAAAGTGATCAATTATGGGAGTGCCTTCAATAAATTTCAAATTTGTTGGATTACCTATGCATGATCTAGGAACTTTAATATCTCTTAAAAGTGCAGCGAACTCTTCCCATCCAATTGGCTTAGGACGCTTAAGACATCTAACCGTATCGCTTACCAAATCAATAATATTACTGTTTTGAATGGTTCGATTGTTTATAACAACTTCTCCAGTTGGTTTCCACCATATTTTCGGTCTATTTAAAACAATGCTATCTAACAAAGTCCGAGTTTTCTTTTCATAAGATTTAGGTAATACTGCTAATATTTTTGATGGTGTAAATGATATCGATTCATTATTTATTTCACCAGGGGGTGTATTAAACGACGATGGACTAGCTGTTTCAGTTACATCGCCAGTAACTGATTCATTATTTTCAATGTCCTCCTTTTTATTTACTTCCGATTTTATAACATCATTATTTTCATCGTTGAATTGATTAACCCCCTCCATCACAATAGGAATCTTAAACGGTTTTCGATCCGTTTCTGTAAAATGTAGAAATCGTTGCAAAGCTTGTGAATATAAAATCCATTTTTCACGGTCATTTATTTTACTTTTAAGGATTCTTTGCATCTCACCATCTAGCCTAGATGCTGTATTTTCAGGTGTACTATCATTGCGTTTTAATCTTTCAATAAAATCCGATTCAACTAATAACATTTTTTTTGTGTTTTCCATTTTGTTTATGAGAACGAATTCACTAAGGCACTTAAAACTGCACCTAAAATAATAGGTAAAAATGCACCACCCTTTTGAATAATAACAGTTTTTTCTCAGTTTATGTTTTCCTTTAGAAACTAATTTTCTTAAAGTATCTTTATATTTTTTTAATTTTGACTTTTCTTTTTTTTCTAGCGGAATTTTTCCATTTAGCACGTTATAAATACATTCGCAAATAATGTTAATCTCGTCATCATCGCAAGATTTAAGTAGTGCTGTACGATATTTTGGTTTAAGCAATTGCAAGGCTTCAAGTAAGTGTTTATATGTGTTAACTCTTGCATGCATTATGAAGAACTGACTAAAATATGTTGATTCTTATCATATTTAAACCCTTTTTTGGGTACATACACTGTGCAGTGTCCATCAAACGGAAATATTTTTGTCTTGAAACGACACATGTCATTTGTATTTTGTTTTAGATCAATCATTAGGTAACCATGAGCATCCTTAGTAGCATCTTTGTAAGCTTCATCAACGAATTTCGAGTTTTCTGGGTAAACTTGTCGTGACAGGTACCGTATTTGAGTTTTATCCCTGGGATTCTTAAAAAATATAATGTAACTTGTATTCAATGATATATCACGTTGTCCTCTCCCCTGATGAAATATATTCTGTGTAATGTAAAATACACTTAGGTTTCTATGATGGCTACCTTTTGTAAAAATGTCAACGATCCGACCATCGGATTCTCTCATCAAATCATCTATAATAAGAAGTTTAGGCTTCTTACCATCAAAGATAGAAAAATCTGGTATTCCTTGGCTATAATTTACATTTTCCAGATTATAAAGAGGTTGCATTTCATCATAACACCAAATAATTTCATCATATTCAATGTTGCATATCTCTTTGGAATTATTCAAAAAGTTTGTGACAAATTGAGTTTTACCACACCCACTCGGGCCTGCAACAATAGCAGTAAAAGGATGACAAAAATGAATCATTATGAAATATTCGAAAAAATGTGTGTTGTTATGAAAACAGACGAACATTAAATGGTGCTATTCTTTAACTCGATTGGTTT
>JALPQI010007115.1:0-48962 GCA_025490895.1 Thaumatotibia leucotreta | reverse complement strand
AGTTGGCTGTGGATGCTGTTGTTTCTGGTGATATATATCCGTATAAAAACTACTGTCATGATCTTCTATTGCTCCCCAAAAGATATCTCAAGTCTTGTTGGGAGTTCTTTTGGTTTTGGAGCAGTTTGGAAACTGGAAGTTATCATTTTAAAATTCAAAGCGATATCCCTAACAAACCATGGTTTCGTAATAAAAACTTTAACAGACGTGAAATATCTTGCTTGACTCGAATGAGATTGGGCCATACTTGCGCCCCTTCTCATTTAGCCAAATTTAAAATAGTAGACGATCCTAGATGTGATTGCGGTGCTGAGGAGGCTGATATTAACCATATTATTTTATCTTGTCCGTTGTATGATCGTTCAGATTTCATGAAAAGTTTGCAATCCTTACACATTCCCCTTCCAATAGACATTCCTTCCTTGCTTGTTAATCCTGATCCTGACGTATATAACTTATTAGCCCGGTTTATCCTTCATAACGACATAAAAATATAGTTTTTATATATTTTATCATTTTGTATCGTATTATATCATATCCTATACCTTTATACCTGATTTGACCACCTTTTCCAAATTCCAATAATCCATCATCACCTTTCCCGCGTCCTATTTCCTACCCTTTTACTTGACGTTGGCTACGGGCAACATCGCCCTTAAGTCCATAAAGAAGAAAAAAAAAAAAAAAAAAATACTATTTCGTAAATTAAATAAAATAAGGTACACTAAGAAACTAAAACTCCACTTAAATAAACATATTTGATATTACATTTTAATATTGTTTCATATAATAGCAGTGTTTTACCCTACAATAAAACACATATTAAGCGAAACACCTTATTCGAAACCTACATTAATATTTGGAGAGAGGCAATCTTGTTTACTATGACGTGACGGTTGCTGATTTGACTATACTCTACTCTTTTTACCCCCTCTATCAGTTTCCCGTTTGTGCCACCAGGGTAGGGATGGCCGCTCCCTCGTCATTGGTTCTCAAATTTAATGTTTTATTTACACGTTTTGCAATGTTCCACCAAAACAGTGATATAATAGATAGATAGATACGGTGGTGACCGTCACCAAAACTTACACAAAGGTGAAGTGAAAGTGCTAAGATTTGTAGTGAGTTAGTGAAAAGTAACTGTGAGAGTGGAACATTGCATTTTAACCGCCAGGCAGGATTATAAAGTGTAGGTTTCGAATAAGGTGTTTCGCTTAATATGTGTTTTATTGTAGGGTAAAACACTGCTATTAAGCTTCTGCACCGTTATTCGAAACCTACATTAATATTTGAGACCTGTCTGTTATCGCCTGGTGGCAAGACACCAATGTGAATCATGTGAAAACAATTAGGTAACTGGTAAAGTTACAGTCACATTAGTGTGTGATAAGAATAAAAATGTTATTTTATATTATGATATATGGATTAAAACACATAATATACAATAATACTGTTTATTGAAAAACAACTTTAGCATACAATAATACTGAAAAACAAGTTTATTTCAACTTAATCTAGGCTTGTATTAAACCTGAATACATTGTTACATATGTAATTATGTATCTACAACAGACCAAACTCAATTGTAATAATTAACTGGTGGTAAGTCAAATGTAACATTGGATTTTTCAATTATGTTGTATTGTAATTTATTATAAATAAATCAATTAAAAATGTATCTATTTTTATTGATTAGGTACCCTTTGCTCCTAATCTTCTTACAATTATTTTTCAAATTGAATAATCAACGGCAGTAAAACATTCAGTTACAGCTAAGACGGGTGCTGATTGTCGAATTTCTCTACAGCAAACGTTAGAAAAAGTGTTTTGTGAGCGTCAGTTATCGCGAGCTAAGATTTCATCCAACGGAAGGATTTGTACCAAATTTTTCGAAGCTACTGCAGGATGCACTAGCTACCCGGAGCTTGGATCGATGCCCGCGTCATTGTCAGACTTACAAATGTCACCATACCAAATAATATAGGGTCCAAGTCCATATATTTTAAGTTTTGAGTTAAATGCAAACAAATAACCGTTTTTAATTCAATAAATTAATAGGGTTTCCTGATTTTGAGTTAAATTCTAGCCTGACTGTATTTAATTCATAATTCATTTATTGTATGTAATCATGTGTTACACAAGGTCTTATTGTATAATAATAGTTCACATGAACCCTGTTTGGGTATTGGTAATTTTACACATTTAACTAAAACTATACATAACTAAAATTAGCAACGTGCTCTTTTAATGTACTTAACAGAACGTAGTAAATTAGGTATTAACATTTACAATAACGTTAATAATTTAAGAGGCACAATCAGTTTTTGACCCAGAAATTGGCCAAAATATTATTGATGTATAAGATACAATACAATCGTTTTTATTAACAGATAGTAAATTAAGGTCATATACCCTATGACTTGAACAAACAACAATAAGATAGAGGCAGGTTTTGAACATTCCTAAAAGCTATTTTCATTGATGAGTACCACCTTTTTTAAGCAATTCTACTAAGGTACCGGTATCCCGTATAGTATCAACGTCTTTACGTTGTTTACTTTTGAAGTTTCATTGGAAATAGCCTTTCATGAATATTTTACAAGCGTATGTGACGCTAGGTTGACCTGCAAATTAGGGTCTGTTAAGGTAGCAATCGCAGATTTGTACACTTATATGGTCGAATAGGACAAGCTTACTTTTTGATGCAGGTCAATTATTTATCTAGCAAAATCGGCTGCTGAGGGTGTATTCACATTAACGACCACGAGCGACCACACGACCATAAGCACCACTTATACTAAGGGTGTTTATAAGTTTTTAACGATGATTTTTGCCCGCTAGAAGTAATAAATTCTTTTGTAGTTGGGACCGATTTTCTATGCTTTCTGTCCATCCCCACATTTTCCTGCTTCTAGTATCCACTCCTGAGCCTGGGACGGGGGATGACCTGAGGCTGTGTCTATCAGGGCCTGATCTAGACTAAGTATTGTGAATGTTGGGGCAAGGGCTCGATTTTTGAGATCAGCTCTCCAAAAAACTATCGGCCACAGGGGGGCTACGATCAGGTAAATTCCTAGAGCTGTATTCATTGCGTGTGCTAATACTTGAGGTATTAGCACACGCAATGAAGTGGTGGTGGGAATATCCAGGCTAGCTGGTAACGCCACGTTCGACTGAATGCATTGTGAAACTGGGCTTGACGATCTGCCGCGTTCAGTGATACATAATTAGGCACTTCATACGCCTTTGCCGACGCGAGGTGTACTTCCGGCGTGTCCCATTTCGAGAATATTTTCACTGTTATTATGGGTAGGAGAAGGATGGATGGATTTCACTCTGAAACGACAGGCAGGCGAGACAGGCGGTCTGCTTCGCAATCAAATTTACCGGGGAGATAGTGAATTAGTAAATTAATGTTGTACTGGTCTACTAGATGAAACACCTTGTAACATAGATTCATTAGGGAGGATGACAGAGTTCCCCCTTCGTTCCTCAGGAAGGCAACTACAGACTTGTCGTCGCTTTGTATTATCATGGAAGAGTTTGTTAGGTAATGGCAACAACATTTTAGGGCATTTAGGATCGCGAGCATTTCTCTTTGATTTGAATGGAGACTTGACTCTTCTTGTCCTATCTTCTTATTGCCCCCATCATTTTATATTTTCATTGTTTATCCACAATGATAGTTCGAGCAGCGCTTCCATTAGTATATATAGGGAACCGACAATAAATGGACTGGTGAAGGGGACTCGCACCAAATGCTAACAGGGCTCTGTGATTGAAACGTCCACGGAGTACTGGAAAGCGGACAAAGTTTAGGGAGCCCACAATGCTTTGACTTTCGTTTGTGCAACCGGTTTTTTGCTTCAAAAACGGCATTTATTTTCAGGGCCAAGCATTTCTTTAATGGGAAGTACTTTTTGTTGGCATGAGGATACCAACAATTTTCCAGGTATTCTATGGCCCTCCGAGGGGTAAGGATAGACTTAACATGATTGACCTGCCAGCCCAAATGTTCTAGAATTTGCACCGTTTTTAAGGCTTTTCGTGATAAAGGCCGAGGTTCTGATTTGCTAGGAGAAAAAAGTCTAAATTAACTAAAATTCGAAAGGTCTGGGCAACCCAATTGGTCAGAAATGACCTTAAGGCAAGCAGGTCCTCTGCAGCTGTTGAAAATCAGACTTTGAAACAAATTCAGACTCGCTGGCTGCGACAGGCAGATGGAAATAGGCGTTTGACAGATCTATTTTTACTAGCAAATCTGAGGGCTGAATGAACCCTGCAATTCGGTGAAATTTTCACCAACTTGAACTTTACGATCGGTAAGTATAGAATTAAGATTTGAATATTGGACGTAAGATCAGGCGCTTTTTGGGATTAGGAACATCGGCGTGACAAAAACTAGGAGTGTAATATATAGCACGCCCGTCTCAATAATTCTTTGAATTGTTTCCTGCATTTGGCAATGCTAACGGGGGCCTTAGGTAAAACGAGTTTCGAAACGATTTAATCAATTTTAATAGTGAGGAATATTTAATGATTCTCATCTTTCCAAAAAAAAAAAACAAAAAAAAAAAAAAAACTGACCCGCTCGAAAACTGTTGCAGTCAGAATTTCCTCTTTTGATTAAAGTCCCTGCGTGGGAAGTTTTGACCTAGTCGGGTAGTGTTTTTATAGGCATTGGGGCCTTGGGGTCTCGGGCCCAGGCTACGCTGGCGAGGCTTTCCTTGACCTTGGCTATTTGCAATTATTCTGGATGGGCGAAAGGGATCGCGCCAGCCCATTGGTAAAAAGTTATAATTGCCTTGCGCAGGCAATTTTAAGAAAAGTCGAGGTATATTCATAAAGCAGCTTGACTCGTCATAAAAACCCTGTGTGGGCCCTTTTTGAGCATTACTACCCAGATCAGCACTTGCTTGCGCCGCAGGCTTATTTTGGGTTGGCGTTCAGACTAGCGACAAAGTTTTTGTAAGAAAGGTCAAGGCATATTCATGAAGCAGTTACACTGGTCATAAATGCCCTGCGTGGGCCCTTTTTAGGAATAACTACACAGATTAGCACATGCTTGCGCAGCAGGCTTATTTTGGTTTGGCGGTGAGTCCGGCCAAAAGTTTTTGTAAGACGAGTCTAGTCATATCCATAAAGCAGTTAGATTGGTCATAAATACCCTGTGTTGGCCCTTTTTCGAGCATTACTACATAGATTAGCACTTGCTTGCGCAGCAGGCTTATTTTGGGTTGGCGGTCAGACCGGCCAAAATTTTTGTAAGAAAGGTCTAAGCATATTCATAAAGCAGTTAGACTGGTCATAAATGCCCTGCGTGGGCCTTTTTTGAGCATCACGACATAGATTAGCACTTGCTTGCGCAGCAGGCTTATTTTGGGTTGGCGGTCAGACCGGCCAAAAAGTTTAGGAAATTTCACCGTGTTTTTCCAATAAAAGTTATGTGAGCTCGGGGTATCTTTCTTATGGACTCTTTGACACTTAGGCAGCGGGGGATACAATCTCGTCTTTGTCGGATAAGGTCAGCGCGGTGACGACATGTTAGTTGCAATCATTACAGATATATTGATTTAAACTCTCACGATTATCACTCGTACCTATTTTAAGACCAGTTTGTCGTTAAAACATCATTAGGGATCTTATGAAAACTACCCTCCATAAAAAGATCTGATTTTATTTTCTAACGCCTGAAAAGACAGCTCATCAGCAGTACGAGACCATGCTATTAATGCGTCAAAAACATAAATTCTTTAATTAGTCATTTGTCTCGAGGCCTACAAAGGCCGGTTGGGAGCAGCAAAGCTTATGTACCTCTGAATATCGGACGCTTGTCCAGTTTTCGGAATCAAAATGTTGAACAGAGATTATAAGGTCAACATGAGCGGGCGAGTATTTTGGAACGGATGGTTCTTCTAAAACATCGTTAAGCAACTTTAGTGTCAAACCATTTTCTTTAAGAACAGTGGGTTCAAATTTCTTCAGCCTTGTATATATCTCGCTGCTCACGTTGCCCTCTAATTCATCTTCTTATTTGCCTGCAAAGGTACATTGCTCATGGATTGCAACATGTCACTAATACAGATCTGGATACCGCTAACCTTCTATGGCATCGTTACGCCGCCTTCGGCTCTCATGCCGGAGTAGGTATAGTGAATCGGACGATGAGCTAGTGCTTGATGTACTAGATGTGTCCGTCATCGTTATTTTGCAAAAACTGCAAAATAAAATAAGATTAATAACAAATTTTTATATTCGAACGGTAAAACCGTTAAGATTTTAAAATATATTTCACTTACAAATTCCAGGAATTTGTGACTGAACCGTACGTCTCGGTAAACGAGACACCAATGACGAGGGAGCGGCCATCCCTACCCTGGTGGCACAAACGGGAAACTGATAGAGGGGGTAAAAAGAGTAGAGTATAGTCAAATCAGCAACCGTCACGTCATAGTAAACAAGATTGCCTCTCTCCAAATATTAATGTAGGTTTCGAATAACGGTGCAGAAGCTTAATAGGGTAAATGATGGGGTAATTTTTCTCGCATGGCAACAACGCTCACTATATATCCATCCCTCTTAGTGGCACACTCGGCGCGGCCCCTCGAATGACATTCTATCAAGTCAGGTTGGTAGCATTGTTCAAGAAAATGGAGTCATTGATAGAATTCACGACCAAGTAGAGCTACCTCATTTGTCTCTTTTTCCTTATGGAATACATCTTGAGATGGTAAAGGATGACAATAGTTTGTTCAGGTATGTCTTAATACACGGAATCTTCCCTATATTTTATCTGTGGGTCCTCTAGCCTGCTACCGCGAAGTTCGTAAATTTCGGAGATTTATCTCTGTCACTCCAATGTAGGTGTCATTAGAGTGACAGAGATAAATACCTGAAATTTTCGAACTTCGATGTTCGCGGTAGTAGGACTAGTAGGCCTAGTATCTAGTACCTAGCCTACTACCGCGAAAGTCGAAATTCGTAAATTTCGAGGATTTTTCTCTGTCACTCAAACGAAGGCGTCATTAGAGTGAGAGAGACAAATCCTTGAAATTTACGAATTTCGTTTTGCGCGGTAGGGCCGCGCTACTTCTTGATAAGTACAAAAAAAGGATTTATTGTTATGTCAATGTCAAGGCAGTATGGCTTAGTGCTTTCGCCTGTCCACAAGGACTAAAAATAGAAAAAAAAATGTCAATGTCAGTGCAGTGTCACTTTTAGAATAAATAAATCAAATGTTTACGTAAAACTTGGGTTTACCGAAATGTTTATTTATAAAATATTAAACCAGTTCACAGTTTCAGTATCTCTTCTTTGTGATAAAACTCTGACTCACGATTTGTTCGTTGTTAAAATTACTGGTGCTTAACAAGGTTAAACGATAATTATTTGCGGTTAAATTAATCACTTTTTAAGTTTAAGGAACATGTCAGCGAATACGGAAATTCGTAATTTAAAAGAAGGTACCCTGGATACGTTAATACAAATATTGCATATTGTGGAAGATGATTGGAAAAAGTTTATGCATTTCATACCTATGGATCCTCAGAAGGAAAACTCTGATGCAAAATATAATAGTGAACACGTTCGGTGAGTCATTGTCTGGATACAGCGTGTTTAAAACTAAAGTATAAATTGAAATTGAAATAGTTATCCTATATATATAAATATCTAAAAAAAAGTTCCATCAAGTCACATCTGCAGCTGTTTAGGCTAACACCATTATCCCCCTGGGACTCAATTTTAGCTTATGATGTATATTAGTAGTAGTATAACTATTTAAATTACCTAAACAAATCATGATTTATGTCTTGTAAAATTTTTGGATCTTTCCAGTTGAAAATCCCCTGTAAGGCTGTAACTCAAACTGCAGTTCTTATCTGTTTGGGCAAGATAATTTGAACTTCTTTTTAAATGATTACCCAGATATATCTCAAAACCAAGATCTAAGGAAGAAGAGGGCGGCTTTAGCCCAGCAGTGAGACTTTAATGGGCTATTAATAAATAAATTTAAAAATGAAAAATGTTATAAGCGAAAAAAGATTACATGTATATATTATTTATTTCAGATTGATTGAAGAACATTCTAAGGTTATAAATGAGAAATGTGCCAAGATTTTATTTGATGAATGGGGCACATCAGGCCAAATCAGACCCACACTAAAGACTGTACAACAAATAGCATTGAAAGCAGAAATGATGCGACTTGCTGATGAAATAGCTAATATGTTGGGAGGTAATAAATATTATGTTAATAACAGTAATGTTTGATGACATGACATGATGACATTATATTTTCGACATATAAGATCTGTTTTTTGTGATAAAGACTTTATTATGGAGGATAGTCAAAGTCAAACTATTCTTTATTCAAGTAAGCTTATTAATAAGCATTTTCGAATCGTCTGACATTATCAAGAGAGAGAAAAAAATCTACCACTGGTTCTAACCCTACACCGTTCCTGAGAACTTTTTATTTTTGTATTTTTTTTTAATAATTAGTGGGAGGTTAATATATAACTCTATGTAAGTGTACATATACAAATACAAATAGTTTTTATTATTAATTTAATTTAGGCTACATTGGTAAATATTAAAATTAAAACATAATATTACACTCACATATACAAACCAGAGGATATACAAACAATATTTGTTCTACAAAAAAGAGCTGTCTGATTTATTTATAAGCTGAAGTACCAAGAATCACTAAGAGATCGTTTTAAAGAAATAAACATCCTGACAACTGCATCACAGTATATATACAAGTGTATTATTTGTTTTTAAGCACATAGATTTATTTGAGAAAATGACTGGTCCGAGACACAAGCATAAAATTGCAATACAGAAGTTTTGTCTACATAAATATATAAATCCTTTATGGGGCAATGTGTCCTATTCTATAATAAATTGCCTGAAGAGGTATTTAATTTGTCAATTCCAGCATTAAAGAAATATTTGAAAACCTCACTAATGAAAAAGGGATACTATACTGTAGAAGACTATCTCTGTGATAAAACTGCTTGGCCCAAATTAAATGATTACAATAAATAAAAATAAACTTTTGCATATTTTCTTAGATTTGAATGACAATTTTTATTTATAATATGGCAATGTAATTTTTATTGGGTAATTGTGATATTTTATTTTTGTTGTGTTAACTCTGTAAATGAATTTAATTATAATTGTGTATATTTACTATCAAGTGTAGAAATATTGACGATGCAAAAGCGATCCAGCCGATCTTACTTGAACAAATTTTTTTTTTTCTTTATCTTTTATCATATTTTAACTTCAGAAAGCTGACCTTGATCTGCATTACCAAGCACTGATTGATGTCTTCTTTGAGCGGATTAATACTCTTGGCAGCATGGCACCTATAGACTTATGCTGTTGGAATCATGTTTTGTTTTAATATTAGGTACCTATTATTTTTTATTTTTTCTTCTGTGACAACAAGTGCAAATTTTATAACATTTGCAGAACCTCTACCCCCACGACCAACACAAGGACCAGGGGCTCCAGTGACTGACAATATCTCTCTTTTATTGAATGAGACCAGTACACAAATAAGAGATACAACTGCACAAATGAGATCAGTAACAACCAGGACTAATAATAATATTCAAGGGCAGAGTACTGAACAAGTATATAATATGCCTAATTTTGAACTAATAGCTAAAACTCTTGGAAGTGACCAGTCCTCTCTTAACCAAGAATCCAACAAACAACTGTCCAATCAACAATTAACTGATGAACAGACAGGTCTTCAGCAAAATAACTATCAGCAAACTGATAATCATGAACCAGATTATCCTCAATCTGATTATATGCAATATCAGACTTCTATGCCAAACATTTCTGCATTCCATTTCCAAGGAACAACTGAAGGACTGACCCTGAATAGTAACATAGACTCATCAATCCTGCAAGATCCTGATTTGAATCACTTTGATTATGAGGAATTACAGTCTGCCACAAGTAATTTTTCTGACGCTTATAAGATTGGTGGTGGCGGATTTGGGGTTGTGTTCAAAGCACCCCACCCTGGTCATGGTCTCCTCGCTGTCAAGAAATCTCATGACCAGCCCAACAAAACAGAAGTGATGAGAATGTTCAATTCTGAAGTACGTTATCTTTCACAGTTCCGCCACGTTAACATAGTACCAATATTGGGATTTTCTAAGAATGGTCCGGTGCCCTGTATTGTCTGTCAATTTGTTGAAGGTGGTTCTTTAATTGATAAAATAGCTGAGAAAGTTTTAAATGAGAGGCAGAGGATAGCCATCATGCAGGGGACTGCGGAGGGGCTTAGATACCTGCACAGCAACTGGGCAGTCCAGCCTGCTACTCCAGCGACAATGGGCCCAAGTGCGGGAAATGTCTCCAGAATCAATTTCGTCCATGGCGACGTCAAGAGTGCTAACATTTTGCTTACAAAGGACTGTGTTCCTAAGGTTTGTTTTAATGCATCTATGTTATTCTGTTACTCATTCTAAACTCCTAGAAATATTTTATATTGTACTCTTTTTTTTTTAAATGAGATACACATTGTTATAGGTAAACATTGGGCTTTAGTGTACATAATATACTACTACCATCAGCAATTCAGTAGTCAGCTGTTTATCAAATTAGAAGCAGAATTATTTCTTAGACATATTTTGTGGAACAACTTAAATTGTTTTGTAAAATATTATTTGATTTGTTTATATGGCGAAACATTGTTATAGCTCCGTGAGACAAACCACGAAGTGTTTTAATTTGAATTTGATTGAAAATAGCCCGTTTATGCACATCATTAATTTCGCGATATTACTATCCAGTTTTTTTTTCTAGCTCTGTGACTTCGGTCTCACAAAGACGTGCGAGGAAACATTCATCATGCCAACAACAGCGGGAACGCGTGCGTACATGGCTCCCGAAGCGTTGTACGGCACCATCAATACAAAATCTGACGTATTCAGTTACGGCGTGGTCCTGCTGGAACTCCTCACTGCGCTCAAACCTCTTGTGATGGTCGACGTCGAAAAAGTAGACATTAAGACTCACATTTACGACGGTATAAGAAATGGTAAAAGTATTTATGATTTTCTTGACCAGTCTACTCAATGGTCGAAGGCTGGGGAAATCTTTGCATTGGTGAAGAAATGTTTGCAGACTGATAGGCATGACCGGCCAACCAGTGAAGACATCTGTGGTATGTTAAGTGCCTTTAATGACAACTAAGGATAATTGCATAGGCTATACATATTGTTTGTTTTGGCAACTGCTTACTATCAGTTGGGCTATATGCTTATATGCCATTACGTGATATAAACATAATTAATAGATGAATTTATCTTCGTCGATAATTACAATATACGTCCAAAGACTGGGACATGAAGGGAAAGTACTCTAAATCTTGACACAAAGAGACTATCTTATTTTTAACAGCAAGTAATACTGCATACTATATTCATAGATTTTGTGTAACAAGTAGCTCATTTCAGAGGTATGAACAGCAATAAATATTTTTCCTGCATTTTAATAATAAAATACAGTCATTTTATCCTTTCTTTTAAGATATTATATTGTTACTTTAGAAGAATTATTTTTTTAGGTGGATGCTCTTGAGTGACATCCAGTGGTCGGATATCCCGGTGCAACAAGGGGTGAATGACCTCAAACATTATACTAATATGGATTCCACAAAATTACATCCAGTAAATTTTAGTAATATTTTGTAACGCAAAATAAGTGCATGTACATACAAGCGTTTATTATTATGCGATTTCGACAATTATTTTAAAAGATAGGTTATAAATTTTGTTTAATATTGACCTTAGTACCAAATAACCATTTGGTATGAATATTCTTAAATAAAAGAGTTTAGCTTTAAAAATAGAAGCTTTTTACTAAGGCACAATAGGTTCCACTTCTAGGAATTGCGAACGTAAAAAAAACAGAAATATCATTATAATACAAGATTATTTTAAACCGTGATCAGGATTAAAACAATATCCATACCCAGCCTAAATTAAACATTTTAGGTGAGGTCTCCCGCGGATACCTCAAAATTTTATTAATTTAAAGTTAAAGAAAAATTGTATCCAATAACCACTGAATGGTACATGGTCTTCCTGAGGTCATCAATTACTAAGTTAGAAAAAATATACCTGGTTACGGATTAAACATCCTCGTGTATGTAACATAAAATCAAACATTTTTAAGCATGAAGACTTGACACACCTATGCAGACGCATTAGAGTAAACATATGTATTTTATGAAAGAATTATGGCTTACTAGGTTCTATAAAGTTAAAATAGCATATAATTGTTTTCTCTAGATTCTCTATTTTCAATTGATTCCTTTTCACATCTAAAATCTATTTGTACGCCGAAAAAGTCCTTTCCACTTCTACTAATGTCAGTGGAGCAAATTTGTAAAGAGACACTTCAGAATTAAAATAGCTCGTGATCCTGAGTCGAACAAGCCCAAACTTGTCCGAATAAAAAAAAAGTGTTTTGAACAACGGTTTGTGAAAACGCCCAAAGATTTCGTTTATGTTCGCAATTTGAGCTGCCTTTTTAAGTATACCTATCAGATCTATATTTTTTTTTTCAAACTAAACCCGGGAATTTAGGTCATATCCATATTAACTTTTCTACTTGGTATCCCCTGGTGTTGCACCGGGATATCCGACCACTGGACATCAGGAAAACAAGGTGTTTATTTTTTACATTTTACTAGGTTTGATTCACAGACGAGGCAAGTAATTTTGAGAAAATCTGTGTATGCAGAATTAGTAATAACTTTTTATAAATGACATAGTCTTACTTCAACAAAATATCCTAAATGTGTTAAATTTAATTATTTTAAGTACTTTCCCTTCATGTCCCATAATTTAGGGAAAACCAGTATATTTTTAAGCGAATTATATCGAATGTTTTGTGGAAATAAGAAAGGTTTATTTTATTATTATATCCATGTTATTAAAGAACTGGCATTGGGGACCCACACTACACATTAACCCCGCGATGGCAATTATCGGTGGCACCTACAGACGAAAACTTGGCTAAATCAGCATGAACATACATTATGTGCAGTTTCATAAAGTTCATTTTCACTTTACAGCATGGGATCAGTGATCATGATGGGTCACAGACAACGAGGTTATGTTGTCTGTGTGATGGGTATAATTTCTATTTAATATTTCGTTCAAAAGCGAGGGGCCGCACATAGTGTGCCACTAAGAGGGATAGATATAGTCACTTACTACTAAGAAGATACTTGTGTGTGTGGCACTTAGTGACGTATTCTACGCATTTGTCTGGCACTTACATTTAGCATCTAATGCACACACACACAAAAAATAGTGGCACAGTGATAAGGACGGACGATTATCGTTCCTTTTCACTTCCACTAGTAAAAAGTTTCATAAGACCATCCCTTTCGTTCTTGCTATTATTATAACGTTGTCAAATCCATATTAATCCTACATTCATGTTCAAAAGGTTAAAACGCTCTGTGACAGTCAATGCATGGAATCGTTGCGTTTTATTGATTGCTAGACTTAATAACACCAATTAGCCAGTAAGGAAATAATAAATAAATAATAAATAAATAAATATTTATACCTATTAAAAAAACTACAGAATAAAAAATATAATTTATTGTCATTGATTTAACTTTTATAAATGTTTTACAAATATAAAAAATATATCTTTATAAAAATATTCGTATCATTTAGATTCTGAACATAATTATTATCTTACCTAATAGTTCCTATAAATGCATTACTCGTAGCGTTATTGTACCTATAGAATATTATAACATGAGTGTATACAAAAAGTAGTACAATAATAAATGTGTACAATTTGATGCTGCATTTACATGATGTTAGCAAAGGAAATGTGTGCTGGAGGGGCTATCATGATCTCTTAAATGCGGTTTATGTTCGGCATGTCAGTTTTTGACTGTTGTATGGAACTGACACATCGTGATTGAGTTCAGGTCCTAAACTGAATCGCATTAGTAGATCGTGGTAGCCCCCCAGGACTCACCTACCCTCCTAGCCCAGTCGTACGAGAGAATATGCTAAATATGCCTTTTTTTTACATTTGCCCTGTATCTAGTTACTGTAGGAAATAAAGCAGATTTTAGTTAGCCTGAAAATTCAACAAGACATAACAAGTAATTTTAGATTTATAACTAACGTGAGACTCAAACATATTTAAATATTTATCAAACTCACGTAATTTAGGTCGATAATTGCACGACATGTATCGATCCGTGACTGTACTGCGTTTAATAAATATTTAAAACTAATACTAATAATTAATTATATTTGACAATGTGATCGAGCTCAATAAGTACTATATTTAAGACTGGGCCACAAGAGTAAATCAATAAACGATCCATTATTTATGTTATGACATGTCATCGTCAAATGATTTGCACATACGATTACACGTAAAATATATTTTAAAAAATGGAATGTCACCCACGCAAATTAGGTATTACACTTAAATGGAACATCATCACCATTAAAGTAATAAAGAACGAATAAAATAATATTGCTACATAGAAATCTAGTTTCAATGTCGACTACTAAACAAATGAAGGCAAAATACGCCCGCCTCCATCTCCTACCGCCATTCCAATAACTAAACAAATAAGTGATATTGGGGCTCATTTCGTGTGACCACACTAAAATATTTGTGTAATATATTTCAAGAAATGGGCCCCTGTTATGTACGAAATCGGTGATAGAATTGATACAATCGGAATGACTTGTACGCGTTAGTAAGAACTCTGTCTTAGCTGAGGCCTTATTGTTCTAAAGTATTGCAGGCCAATCTAAGTTTCAGTCTTCCATTGTAACCATATCTTTAATCGAGTACCTACTTAGTACAACCTTCCTTTTCATACAGCAACAACAATTTGATTTTGCTGTTTGCGTTTTTTAGATACAACTATATAAAATAAATGGAATGTCGTATTAATTAAACCAGTAAAATTATTAATTAACTAACAGTCAATACACAAACAATGGGTACAAAAGTGTTAACAATATAAATTTATGCCTTTTCGTCTATAAAACTGTAGCAGTAGGATATACCCGCTCAATATAAATATAGGTAAGACACCACAAAAGTTTTTTAAAAAGCCGTATATTTTACGTGAATACGTCCACGAAACATGGGCTATGAATTCAAAATTCCACGATATGGCAACGATAGACACTTAAAAATATACCTAATGAATAAAGGCAATGCGATTAGGCACTAATTCGCAAGCAATTTTGGATACATTGCGGTTTGATCGATTGGTTGTCCTTCGGTTGTGTGCAAAGTAACAATACTCACATTCTGACATTATGTACCGTTATAGCATTATTTTACAGAGGTATTATTGTAGAAAAGTTGTTTCGTATTCGTTAGGTATAATGTATGTTTGAGGTGAGTATTGTTGAACTCAACAAACCATCACAAACTTCGGCGTCGTACAGCGGCGCGGTTTGTGCACTAACTCTTCACTATTACTTTCCTTAAATCTGTCTGACACCCAGTTAAGTACAACTATGCGAGCTGATATTTAACAAAAGTCGGCAACACGAACGCCGCCGAATGCACCTCCGAATTGTAGTACCTCAGACTCATGGCTTGTTCCTCTTGCTTAGTGAAGGTTATGGAGGGGACGTTGAAGCTGGCGCCGGGGGTGAGCGAGCCAATCACGAACCCGATCTGGCCGGAGGGGTAGGTCGGCACTGACGCATACGCGTAGGCTGCCGAAGGGAACTGCTTCCTGCAATGACTGTAAAGAAGAGATTTTACTGTCATTAATTAATACACACCATCGCCAACACAGTTCACGGCCTATTCGTGCGTTTTATGCGCATGGTAATAAAGGTCATGAATGGTCATGTAATTGTGATCTTTTCAAAATAGATCTATTGAATTTAAATACATTAACTGCCAGGAATCTACTCGATTGTTCTTAATATCCTCAAGCTGATATAAAAAAAGTACCTCAGCGTGCTTTTGACGAGCTGCAGATCGTTCCAAATAGTGCCCGCCTGCGAGCACACGATCCCGCCCTCTCTCAGCGCACTCTTCATCAAGCTGAAGTAGTTCTCCTGGAAGAGGCTGACGGCCGGGCCCACGGGGTCGCTGCTGTCCGTGATGATGACGTCGAACTCTGCGCTGTGCTGTTTCATGAACTCGAACCCGTCACCCACGTGGAGCTCCAGCTTTGGACTGTCGAACCCGATCGCCATGAAGGGGAGGTACTTTTTTGATACTTCTATTACTTTTGCGTCGATTTCCACCTGGAAAAATTGTTTTGGTCACAAACTTATTAGGTACTCTTATTGTGCTTGAGTGCTACGACTGTGTAGCGAAACAATGCGACAAAAAGTGCGAGATGCTGCGTTAAAGATTACATCATCAACCTATATCAGTCCACTGCTGGATGTATGCCTCTCCTATTAACTAGGTATGCATAGTCGCTGGTAAATGCCCATAATCGCCACGCTGGGCAAACAGATTGGCGATCGCAGTAGGCGGTAGATGCTGCTGCTCATCATCAACTTCCTATAAACTGATGGTCAGTGACACTTTCATCCCTTAGTCAACTCTTACGACACCTACGGGAAGAGTTGGTGATGACAAATATATTCTTACGACCGTCACCGCGTGGTAAGAGATATACCTAGTCATACTAAGTTTTAATTGTGAAATTTTTTGCTAATACCTATTTGAAATCTCAAAAAAATATATAGAACCGATGGCAATAAGACACAAAAAATATGAAAATGTTTTGTGTGTCATATACATGTGTTATAAAAAATGGTTAGTTTTTATTTCCAACAATTATTGCGTGAAGTGCTAGTTATCATATATCTTGGTACTTATTATATCAGTTTTCAAAAACCCTTTTGCAAATGTTGCTTGTTTGAAAATATAAAACCCTTTCTATTTTAAAATTAAGTAAAAATTTTAACATTAATTGTACATCCTGTTGCCGGGTCACCCTGGGGTGCTGATAACAGAGATAACCGACCGACCTTCCCAATTCCAAGTTTAGATAACACCATTTAATAGTCTATCACTCTAAGCAAACTAGTAACTACTCCACTAGTATTTAAATTGTTTTGGTGAGGTATTTATTTAAGCAGGCAATAATTAACTTTTTAAATAGGGTCTAAATTAAACCTTGAATGCAGTTATTGCCGTTACTAATCAATTGTAAACAAGATGTTACATTGTATTATTATTAAATGGCTTAATAGCACTAATTATGATTACTAATGATGTTATTTTTAAAATTCAATGAATGCATATTTTATATAGGTACACTTGAGTTGAATGCACTAAATGTTAATACAATGACAATTGGCTGAATGATAAAATACTTCTGGCTGATATAAATTTGTAAATATTCTAAGTATTGAAAAGTAAAATTACCAACTAAATATTGCAGAGTAAATCTTAGAGTAGGTAAATCTGAATGGTAACAATTTTTTTTAACCAATTGCTAGTTGCGTTTGTAGATTAATAAACTGAGTGTGTGCTTTTGCAGCCCACTGTTACTAATCTCTCAGGTTGTTAGATACAACGTAGCTTATGATGGTGCCATGTTTTTCGTGCTACATGTCACTTTTGCACTCGTATACTTGTTAGAACGTGAGGGTGACAACGAGAAAGAACTGATAAACAGTTAATAATAGTGAAGTCCAATTATTTTTATCAATTTATAGGATTTTAGTAATTTGGAAAATACCCTACTTCTTACACTTAGTATTTTTCACATTTCGTTTAACCCTTTATAGGGCACCGGTCTCAAAAACGACCACCCTATAGCACTATCTTTTTGTATTTTTTTCTTGTACAGAATTTTTCGTACTATATAATGGCGTCGAGGCTTGAACCCACGATTTTTTTGAGTCTTGCCCGTTAAAGGGTTAAAAGATATTTGTATCTAATTTTAGATGCTCTTACATCCCTGGATATGGCCATGGCAATATTTTAACCTGGTGTATATTAATTTTGGTAGAAACAGAACTTACCTGCACAATTTGTTTTACTTTAGGATGCTTGGCTACTTCCCTGGCTACTCCGCCATCACCTCCGCCAACTATTAGCACCTTTTCTGGATTTTTGTGGCAGCATAAAGGCAGGAAAGATATCATTTCCTAAAAAACATTTGTTACTTATTAATTATAACTACCTAATTTTAAGTTAATATTTTCTTTGGTTACGCCACAATTATTACTCATGAAATGGTGTGTATTCAATTTACATATACATATGTAAATTGAATTAATATATATGCATTATAATCTGTTAAAAAAATTTCATAAGTTTATGTCAGTTGAAATTGTTGCAACAAAGAGCTCCAATTAGGTATGTATTATACATAATTATAAAGTTTTCTAGTTAGTAAAACAACTTTGCCAAGCTTTTTATTGTGTCAATTCTTCTGTTGATCTGTTTATATAAATAAATGATTAAATCACAGTAGATTAAAGAAAAGTACATTCTCCATAGATTTCCAATATGATGTTTCAAAGAGATTCTGTTATGAATTTCCATGCAATATTATAACACTGCTGTTTTTTATCCATGATATTAGCTGTCCTAGATAAATACATAATTAGGCATTATGCATCAGTCACATTTTAAATTACTATTATTTTGTTTCCAGTAATTAACACGTTGAACGCCACGCCAAAAATGTAGTCTTTCCATTGGAGCCACAGGGGTCACCGGTGAGCCTAACCATGTTGAACCATTGGGGCCACGGGGGTCACCGGTGAGCCATCGCGAGCCTTCATTTCAAACCTGTTTTACAGGCCACCGTTCACTTATTCCATCCAAAAACGTATGCAGGGTGAGCCGTGTGGCCCTAGAGAAGATACAAATTGCCTTGGTTCTTTCGTACTGTAAAGGACTTATGATTTTTTCGTCATTTTGTGAACTTAGTTAGGGTTGGCTTACTCGACATAGGTAAAATATAGTTGAAGACTTGCAAATAAAGATTTTAAATATTGAGTTTGGTAAAAAAATAAAGTAAATTAGTTTTTAATGTTATATTTATTTTTTATTTACCTAATTTCAAGCATATAATACAACTTTTAGTTAAGTTTAAAAATAGGTAACGTCGTCGACTTACTCGCTATCAAGATGACACTAAAGTTTAAAAAAGCTTGTATTCTTGAGCTTTTCGTAAAACAATTTATCGCAATTGGCATAGTAAACTTAAAGGTACCTATTCATTATAATTATAATTCTTATCAAAATTAACAAAAGTACAAAATCATAATAGATAGTGAGTTCTGTCATGGTTTTGCTCCGGAATTGTTTAGAAGGAAGCTACTTTTTATATCGAGGGGGGGCATTATCTCCAGATCGACGGAGTTGCTATGGGTAGCCCTGTGGCACTGGTTTTAGCAAATATCTGGATGGAGCATTTTGAGGCCAGCATAGATCTGCAACCATGGGCAGTGAAATTATGGAAGCGGTAAATTATATAGATATAGGGAGTGGCAGCAGCGGAGGTAAATGATTAGAAGTCTGTACTACAGAATTAGAGTTTAGATTAGTATTTCGTGGTATTTATTAGGTAAGGGACACAACTTATATAGTTCAAAGGTGCTATCATAGATAATGGGTACTCTTAAAACAATTACTAATGTATGTCCTGAGAAATATGAACCTATCCTAATGTAAGTATAATAATCTCTTATGTCTAAACTAAGAATTTGCTTACTGTCGTATATTTTGTGCAAACTACCAATGATGTCTCTTATTGAGGTGATACTAAGAATAGAATGGTGTACGTTACTTATTTTACTATACGCCAAGATGTTTTCTAGGCGTAACATTTCAGAATACAAATCGTTAGCGTTGTCCGCTATGATGTTGAAAAGCTGATTAAGATGTGTGTATTCAATTAATTTTTCGTTATTCGTCGAGGTACTATTCCTTAGTACTAGTAATGCCTTATATAGTTTTTGTTGGTTTAATACTAGTGTCGACAAAGTTTGGTTTTGTTCAACAATCCACTTTTTAAGTAGACTAATGTGTTGATTAAATTTTTTAGATAGGGTCTCATCGTTAGTCTGTAATACTTTTATAGCGTTGTCATATTTTATTGCGTCTGTATAGTCTAGGTTTCCGCTAATGCTTTTAATTAGCGAGCCTAAAGGGTCAATTAGGCCTCTCTTTACTCTTTTATTAGAAAAAGTGTTGAGCTGTGCCGAAATCTTGTTTATTTTGGAATATAGATATTTAATTTGATGTTTAAACATATTAAAGGTACTATTGTTCATAGAGTTAGTAGCATCAGTCAGTTGTGTTAGGATCAAGTCAAGGTTTCTCTGTATATCGTCAAGGTCGATGTATTGTAAGAAGGTATGATAGTGGGAAACTACTTTCGTCTGTCCTAGTTTGAATGGTAAGAGTCCAGGTCCATTGTCAATTCTCTCCAGTTGGATCTCCTGAGCTAGTCCCAGGTTGATGCAGGTCCATAGTAGGAACCTGTAACAATCGAGATTGAGGTATCTTTTTTAGAAGTGATTTGGGTACGAGTTTATGTTTTTTAGATGTATAAATATGAACAGGTAAGTTACTCTCTATTTTATCGTGGGTGAATCGTGGGGCTAGTTTCTGTCGTGCAGCTAATGGATTCTTTACGTAAATTTCTTGGTTAGGGGAATAGTCAACAACCGGATCTCTGCTTCTGTTTATTCGTGACATAATATTGGATCTTTCGTTTTGACAGTGATCATGAACCAAGTTGTATACTATTTTCATTCTGTTTCTATGATCATCTATATACTTTTGCAATAAGGTTTCTTCTGTTTCTATGTGTATTGGATCCCTAGGATCAAAATGTCCATTTAGAAGGTCGTACGGCCGACATTTGGTTAAACTATGGATTGAACTGTTATATGCCAATAGTGCATAGGGTAGTAAATGTTTAGAGTGATCATTTTTATTTAGAATTTTTAATAGTCGCAAGTGTTCTAATATAGTGCCATGGAATCTTTCTATCAGTCCGTTTTCGTTGGGCGCGTGTGCTGCTATTATGTGGTGGTTAATTTTATGTAGTTTCAGAAATTCTCTTACGATTTGGTTATTAAATTCCGTTCCTTGATCCGTTACAAGTGTATGAGGGAAGTTATGATGAGTGCTATGTTGTAATAATGCATTAACTATACTAGGTGCTGTACTATCGGGTAAAATGTAAGCTTGTGCATATTTTGTGAATGAGTCAATGAGAGTAAGGTATTTTTCTTGCTCGACAGTAAAGGTATCGGCATGCATTATTTCGAAAGGCTTTGTTGCAGGTGGGACTACCTGGAACTGCTGATTGATTGGGCTGCGGTCATACTTTGCGCAACCGCATATTTGACAATTGTTTATGTATTGGGAAATGCTGTGTCGCATTTTTGGCCAATAATACTTATGAGATAATGAAAGGTAAGTTTCATTTATCCCACGGTGATTTGTTTTACCTTCGTGGTAGTTTCGGAGAATTGTTTGCTGTTGCTCAATACTCGTAACATTTTCCAACTCAGATTTTACCAAGAAAAGTTTCATTGACGAATTTTTAAACTTGTTTTGAATAATAAGTACAACCTCGTACATTCTGTCAGCTGGTTTAATTAGGATTGCTGTTCGTTGTTTAGAATCGACATGCTTAATTATTGCATTAATAACTTCTTGTTCTAGGTGTTCTTCGGTTATTTCGACGACTGTTTTTATGCGTGAGTCAAATGGTTTCGTGGTTGTGTCTGAGATGCGGGATTTACGGTTTAATATATTAAAAACGATTTGTCTAGGAAATGTATTTAGGGGATCTTCTGAAATTGGGATTTCTAAAATCGGGTTTTCTAAACTTGTATGGTCTGAATCAGTTTGTCTGTCGTCTAGTTCACGAATATCTGGGGTTTCTGTGGGGTTTGCTATGACTGAACTTATTTCATTGTAGATTTCAATACGAGACAATGCGTCTGCGTTTGTGTTACACTTTCCTTTTTTGTATATGACAGTAAAGTCGTATTCAGAGAGTTTTAGACTCCAGCGCGTGAGACGTGAATTAGGTTCTTTAAGGTTAAATATCCATTGTAGGGGTCTGTGATCCGTTACTATTTTAAATTTTCTTCCAAACAAATAAGGGCGAAAGTACTTGGTAGCCCAGACTATCGCAAGTAACTCTTTTTCTATCGTACTGTAGTTTAATTCAGCGTCATTTAACGTGCGTGACGCATACGCAATGGGTTTATCGGATCCTATAGGGCCCTGAGATAAGATCCCGGATATTGCTACGTTAGATGCGTCAGTGGTTAGTAAAAATTCTTTATTAAAGTCGGGATATTGCAGTATTGGGTCATTTGTTAATAGAGTTTTGCATTTTTCAAAACATTCTAGGTATTTAGAGTCAACGTTTACCTTTTTCCCTTTTTTGAGACATTCTGTGAATGGTTTCGTAACTCTGGCGAAATCTGGGATGAATTTTCTGTAATAGCCTAAAAGGCCTAAAAATTGCTTGATTTGTCGATTAGTTCGCGGTAGGGGGTACATTTCTATAGCTTTAACTTTATCAGGATTGGGTTTTACGCCGTCGGGAGTTATGATATGTCCTAGGTACGGGGTTTCTTGTTTTAAAAACTCGGATTTGTCCATTTGTATTTTAAAATTGGACTCTCGAAGTCTTTGAAAGATTTTCTTTAGATTTATTATGTGTTCTTGTAATGATGTTGAAAATACTAAGATATCGTCTAGATACACTACGCATATGGAATTTTGTAGCCCTTGAAGTACGTTGTCCATGACTCTTTGGAATGTGGATGGTGAATTTTTGAGACCCATGGGCATACGCAAAAACTCGTATTTCCCTTGTTCTACGTTAAATCCACTTTTGTGAATGTCTGCTGGGTCCATTTCAACTTGGTAAAAACCGCTTGCTAAGTCTAGTGTGGTAAAATATTGACATTTGCCTAATTTATCTAGTATATCTGAAATGTTGGGTATTGGGTATTTATCGGCAATAGTTTTTTCATTGAGTTTTCTGAAATCTACTACTAGTCTCCATTTTTGTTTCCCGGATGCGTCCATTTTTTTCGGAACTATCCAAATAGGTGCACTCCATGCGGAGGTCGAAGGCCTTATGATACCCTGTTGCAACATTTTTTCAATTTGGGACTGTACTTCTTTTCTATGAATATGGGGATATCTATAAGTTTTAGAGTGTACTGGAATTTCATCACTTGTTTTTATGCTATGTTTAATTTTATTGGTAAAGGTAAGAGGTTCACCTTCTATATAAAATATGTCTGCATATTCGGCACAAAGATTTTGTAAGTTACTTGTTTCCTCTGTGTTTAAGTGCTCTGTACGTAGTTGCGATAAGACATAAGAAATGCGATCATATGATGATTCAGAACGCATGTGTTTTGAATCCGTTTCATAATTAAATATCTCCGCGTGAACGGGTTTGTTCAACGAAAATATTACGTCTCGCGGTAGCGTATTGTTTACTTCCAATATGCACGTGCTATCTTTCGCGGAACTGATGCAACTTGTTATTGTGCAGTTACAATGAATTTGTTGTTTGATTAAAATATTACCATCTGGAATGTTTACAGGGGCATGGATAAGCATCGAAGAATTTGCTGGAACAATTGTTTCGAATAGATTACTATTTTCCGATGTATATATTTGAATTGGGTTAACCGAGTTTGGAGTTATGAACTCGTGGGTGCTATATTTAATGTCAGCCTGCCACTTTTCAAATAGGTCATTTCCAAGCAAGCCATCAAAATAGTCGTGAAATTTGTAGACAAAAAACTTATGTGTTTCATGACTATTAAATTCCGGAAAAACTGGAATTGTAATAGAATGAGAATTTTTCGTAGTTGCGTGGATATTTTTTACAATGAATGGATCATATGCCAACTGATAGTTTGAATAATATTTACGTACGACTTCGGGGCTCAAAAATGACTTATTTGCACCAGTATCTAATAGTAGTTTTAGTCGTGGTTTACTTATTTGTATGTATGGTAATCGTTTTTGATTATGCAGGTTAATTTCTATCTTTGTGTAGTTTTCTTCGAGGTCTGCGGAAAAATTGAATTTTTGGGGGTTTCTACCGGCTCCGGGGTGATGT
Source organism: Thaumatotibia leucotreta (assembly GCA_025490895.1). NCBI lineage: Eukaryota > Metazoa > Arthropoda > Insecta > Lepidoptera > Tortricidae > Thaumatotibia > Thaumatotibia leucotreta. The sequence continues at coordinate 24,802 of JALPQI010007115.1, read as the reverse complement.
GATTTTCCAAGGGAGATGCTGATGGGTTACTTGCTAAAAAGCTCGTTTCTGAATCTGGTTGTTCGACATGATAATATTCATATACATCGTGGCTATCGTAACAGTCACAGTTGTTAAAACAGTAATTCTGATAGTCGTCCGAGTATTCATAAGGGGATTGATAGAAATTCTCATGATCATAACTAGTAGCGTTTAAATTCACGTCCAAGTTGTTGTTTTGGTTATTGCCGCGAGGCAGGGTTCTAGCAACTGCGGTGCTTATGCCGCTCATGGGTTGATGGTGGTTATTGCTCTGGGTTCTGGGTTGGATTCTAAATCCAGTGGACATGTTTGACCTTGGGAGGGCTCTAAGCATTTGCTGAGTACGGGAGGGTCCTTGTTGGAAATTATTGGGACGCTGGGCCCATGGTAGCCGTGACGACTGTTGATTTGGAGGTTGGTTGTTCATGTTCGTTGGATTTTGTCTGGACATGCCTGGAGTATTAGCTATATTCTCACTCTGTCGTGTTTGTGGGGGTATATAGGACGATACAAAGCTACCAGGGGTGGGGAATCTAGGTTGTTGGAAATTAGTTTGTGTTTTGTCAGTCAAAAATTTATTATTACGGTTTTGCAGATAAATGGTGTTACTTTCTTCGTGTACATATTCTAATGCCTTTTCTATGGTATCTGGGCGCATGCACCGGATACGATAGCCCAGGGGGTCTCTAAGTCCTCTGATAAATGCCTGTAGTGTCAATTTTTTGTATAAGTTACGTTTTGATTCAATAGTACTATTAACAGTTTCGTGCAAGGTTACATAGGTCATTATGGTGCTGAAAAGGTTTTGGCACTGTTCGTAAAATTCTTGGGGTGTTTTTAACCCTTGTGTTAATAGAGCAAGATCGTTATAAAGAGAGGTCTCATCTCGCTGGTCTGCAAAATTATTCACTAAAGCATTGCGAATCGTCAACCAGTCCTCTGGAATCCCGTTTGTATTTATTAATCGTGCAGCGGATCCAATGACTTTATTTAATATACCGTTTAATAAAGCGGAATTTATTAAATCTTGGCCTTCTCGGACATATTCTGCTACCAATTGGTCGCAGAGCCTAATAAATCTAGTAAGTACGTGTGGATTGCCGTCAAAATCAGGCAACAAGCGAACTGCTTTGTAGATTGTTTCCAAATTTGCCATACTTCCTTCTTCTTCTGAAACTTCTGAATCGGACTCTAAGAATAAATTTTCAAGATCTCTATTAGCGTCTAGAGCGACGTTTCTTGAATTACTAACTAACCTAGGGGAAGTTGATCTACGTGGGTGGAAAATTTTGGCGGTAAGGAACACTGGGATAGTAAATTGCAACTAATCTCATATGTGTACTCACCAAGCCAATTTCATCGTATATTCCCGTGTGTGCGCCGACTCTGTTCCGCTGTTTGTACTTCTTGATCGCCTCGTCTGTCTGCCAGGGTCCTTTTGTTGATCGATGCCGGAACGAGATCACGGTGATCTATTCGCGACTAAACCGAATCAACTCAACGACTGCGCCAATTATATAGATATAGGGAGTGGCAGCAGCGGAGGTAAATGATTAGAAGTCTGTACTACAGAATTAGAGTTTAATCGGTGCAAAATTACAATATAAGTAACTTAACTAAGTGACCTAATCGATTTAGGATTAAAGATTGGCTGCGCGGGAGGCGGCGATCTGCTTTTATTGATTTGTATTGCACAATCATTGATACGCGGCGGTGTATCGATCGATCTACGTAGCTGTGACGTGGTGTGACGTAGTCGCAGTGATGATGTTGCGCGAGGATGTATGTATGGCGTGACGTCATCTCTGACAGGTATGTCGATGATATCTTCTGCGTTATGAGAGGTGGCAAGCATGAAGTTGAGCAATTACTCCAGTATCTCAATTCCATTCATACTAAAGTCAAATTCACATATGAATTGGAACCGGAGCATAGTTTGCCTTTTCTGGACGTGAAGGTGATAGGTCGAGATGATGGTTCTTTGGCGCACTCTGTCTATAAGTAGGAAGCCCACACACACTGACAGGTATTTGAACGCTCTGTCTCACCACCACCCCCGGCAGCTTCAGTCTGTGGTTAATTCTCTAAAGAACAGATCACATGACCTTTGTGATCCTGAATTTCTGGAAATTGAGTTATCGCACGTTCAGGAGGTTCTGAAGAGAAATGGCTACATAATCAACAGACGGCAACCCAGACAAATACCGAGGAAGAAACATTCAGATGTTGCGAGGCGACCAGCATTTTTGCCTTATGTCAGGGCTGTAACGGACGGACAAAATAGGTACGCTTTTGAATAAATATTCCATACCACTGGATTGAGCTTCATACCATAACCCGAACGTCCTCTCAACCGAGCGTATACATCATAGCCGAAAAGTACGTAAAGCTATTGAAATTAAGAAACATCAAAATTTCAATTAAAATGAGGGGCAAGGAATCTCGTCCGCGTGGAATCCCGTGATTTACAAATGTAAGCGTGGTAAAACATCCATTTTAAAGCCATTGGATGTTGTGAGTGTTGTATGTAGACCTAGTGACAACCCTAGCCTAGAAGTGAAAAAAGCTTAATTATCGTTACAAAACTGACATTGAAGATAACTTTTTGTGAGAGTTAAGCTAATTGGGTGTCCCTAGAAGTGAAAATGCTCGGATACCAGCCGTACTGATAGTTGCGAGACTTGCGAATGCGCATGCAAATGCGGGGTGTGCGGGCGGGTGAGCCGCGGCGTGACCCCGCGGCCCCCGCGGAAGGAAGTTCACAATTCCTTCCATTCAGGCCACGCGGCTCACCGGTGAGCCTTTTAATGAAACTCGAGTTTTTATGACGTTTAAGCTAGTATCTCTTAATCTATTTTGCTAAATATAACATTCTGCATCCAAAATGACCAAAATCTCATTTTTGAGAAAATAGCCCATTACTCGATTTCACCATGGCCTCAACGGAAATATCGTGAAGGCTCACCGGTGAGCCGCGTGGCGTCCAACGTGTTAAGATTTAAAACGAATTACTAAAATATATGATGTACCTGGTATGAGAATTCATCCTTTTCAGTGCATTGTATGATTCCATCCAAAACCAAAACTTTTCCTAAACTTGTAGTATCAAAAACTTGAACATGCTGGTAGTCAGATTTCGCGTCGTAAAGAACCTCCTTGACTTCAAACGAAAACGTGCCTCCAGGCCATAGCTCACATGCCTCAGTAAACCAGTTATTCTTAAGGGAGTCCATTGCAAGTTTGTAAATAAGTTCTGAAAATAAAAATGTTTACAAAAATATAGGAATGGAATGGTCAGTCACTAGCAAGTACAATTTTAGGGCATTACTTAGCAATAGGAATATTGTGAAGAATCAATTGTAAGGTTATTAAAAGTTTTTGAGAGAGCCAGTCGAAGAGAAATTTAACAATTAAAGAATATTTATTTACTTACTGATACAGGTCACTGCACGTCTTTGATATTAATAATTAATGAAAATTAAATATGAATTTCCTGAATGCGTTAAAGTTACACCACAAGTTAAACCAGACTGGTGTTAATTTTTATATTTTTATCGTGTCATGAAACTCTTGTACCGAAGTGAACTGAGGTGAACTGACGGTGATATGATGGCATGACACTGACACTGGTGGATGTTCGCCAATGTTCACACCAATGACAGTGACACTTACAAGCTGTCAGCTGACCCTGCTAGCTGTCAAGGTTGGTAGACTGACTAAATTATGTAGGTCATTTTATGGTAAGGTGAGGTACATTATAAAACATACGTGCAAAATGGTCGCATAATGTATTTTCTATCCCTCTTTCTCTTATTTCTCTACGTTTTTGTGTTGTTTTGATTAAGCACGGATTTAAATAAAACAAAATTTTAATAAAGTTTTAACATCGTTTCTGGTGCCAAATTCATTTTTGTACAGTTATGAAATATAGAATATGAAATATGAGCGCAATATCTTACCAAGATTTTACTAAAGCAGCTGAAGACTTTGTGAAAATATCCGAAAAAATAAACGATGGATGGAAACTATTCAAAAATCAGGATGATAAAACCAATACATATATCAGGAAAGAGAGTTTTACAATGTGTGAAGAATCTAATGCCTCAATTCTTCTAAAAACTGAATATGTAATTTTCTACAACCAAAGTTATGGTGTCCCATCATTTAGTTTCAATGTGTGGGACTCAACAGGAGCCCTGCTTAGTTTAGAGAAAATTAGACAAATGTCTTTTATAAAGTAAAGTATTTGTTTATTTAGATAAGGAATATACCTACCTACTGACAAATAAAGCCACGGTCAAGTTTGGTATGAGTACATGAAACATGGGGGAACTGAAACACTTAATAAATTTTGTATATAATAAGGTCAGCAAGGGAAAAAACATGTATGTTTCACTTACCAAGCTTGACTGAGAATGACAATTGTATAGTTAATATTTTTGAGATCCATTTTCCATCCATACTGCAGACTAAGCTAATATATTTCTGTTTCAGGATTAGTGTAAAGGAGTTCTACTCGGTCATTACCCAGCAGGAACACCCAATATTCTTCCGTCCATATTTCACGATGCATCCTTGCCACACTGAGCAACTGCTCTCCTTATTCAAAAACAAAACCAAGAACATTATTGTGACATTTCTTGGCTTAATAACTCCATTGATAAAATTAAATTTGTCAGTAGAATATGGCTTGTGAGTTGTGAAATATATTAAATTTTCAATATATAATGATTAAAGTGGCTTATTTACTTGAGCACATTGTGCACTATCCTATTTAACCCTTTTCCAGGCATAGTACAATAATTATGCCAAACACATACCTGTCAATAGAATTTAACCTTATTGTCTCAACATAAGGTACAAATTAGATTGGACTGTAGGGATACACAACTCATATTAACCTTGTAACACCCAATATAATTAATATAATTATACAGATGTTGCAATCCAATTTGGATCTTTCATGGACCAATTAAAGTAGAATACTATTGTTTTCATACATTTACTATGGGAAAAAGTGAAACTTTAATTACATTATCTGTCACGCTAAAATGTATGAAAACAGTTTTCTTTAATTTTAGCCTTTTTGTAAATTTTCGTAAGTTGACCTCTGAGAAACTTGGTACTGGATACTCTGGATAGTAATGGAATCGATTGGCATAAAAAAATTAAAAGTGCACAGTCCAATTAATTTTCGTCAATTTGTATAGGAATTTTGATACTCGATTTGCGGCTTTTCTAGCCGAAAATTTTATTTGATCCCGTACAAGCTTTTCATTATACGCTTCGCATGCATCTCGACCTGATCCCGAAAATGAGGATCCTAGAGCCACTTTGATACGCCACTACACCGAAGACCTGCCAGAAGTCAGTATCGACGAAAACGAGATCGCTCTTGGGCAGCTTAAAAACGGAAAAGCCCCTGGAGAAGATGGCGTTACAACAGAGTTGTTAAAAGCAGGAGGTAAACCCGTATTGAGGGAGCTCTAAACGCTTTTTAACGCTGTCCTATTCGAAGGGAGAACTCCGGAGGCATGGAGTAAAAGTGTGGTTGTCCTGTTCTTCAAAAAGGGAGACAAAACCCTGATGAAGAACTATCGACCCATTTCTCTTCTAAGCCATGTCTATAAGCTGTTTTCAAGAGTGATCACGAACCGTCTTACGCGGAGATTCGACGAATTCCAACCTCCGGAACAGGCTGGATTTCGGAGCGGATACGGCACTATAGACCACATCCACACAGTGCGGCAGATTATACAGAAGACTGAAGAGTATAATCAGCCCCTGTGTCTAGCATTTGTGGACTATGAGAAGGCCTTTGACTCGATTGAGATCTGGTCTGTTCTGGAGTCCTTGCAGCGATGTCAAGTTGATTGGCGATACATTCAAGTGATAAGATGTCTATACGAGGCCGCCACCATGTCCGTCCAAGTACAGAATCAGCAAACAAATCCTATACCATTGCATAGAGGCGTGAGACAAGGGGACGTGATCTCCCCGAAATTGTTCACAAATGCAATGGAGGATATGTTTAAGACGCTGAGCTGGAAAGGGCGTGGCATCAACATTAATGGCGAGTACATCTCTCACTTGCGATTCGCTGATGATATCGTCATCGTGGCAGAAACGCTGCAGGACCTACAACAGATGCTGAACGACCTGGCTGACTCTTCTATACGCATCGGCCTACGGATGAACTTGGACAAAACCAAGGTTATGTTCAATGAACATGTACTACCGGAACCGATCGCAGTACACGGCACCGTTCTCGAAGTTGTTCAAAGATATGTATACCTCGGCCAAACATTGCAGATGGGTAGAAACAACTTCGAGAATGAGGTCAATAGAAGAATTCAGCTAGGTTGGGCAGCATTTGGGAAGCTACGTCGAATCTTCACATCGTCGATCCCACAGTGTCTGAAGACAAAAGTCTTCAATCAGTGCGTCCTACCCGTCATGACGTACGGAGCCGAAACGTGGACACTGACGGTACGGCTGGTCCACAAGTTCAAGGTCGCTCAGCGAGCTATGGAAAGGGCTATGCTCGGCGTATCTCTGCGGGATCGAATCAGAAATGAGGTTATCCGGCAGAGAACCAAAGTGATCGACATAGCCCACCGTATTAGCAAGCTGAAGTGGCAGTGGGCTGGCCATATTAGCCGTAGAACCGACAACCGTTGGGGTAAACGAGTTCTTGAGTGGAGACCGCGTCTCGGCAAGCGTAGTGTAGGACGCCCTCAGGCAAGGTGGAGCGACGATTTGCGCGGGATGGCTGGCAGGAGCTGGATGCGAGCAGCCGAAGATCGAGAACGGTGGCGTGAAATTGGGGAGGCCTATGTCCAGCAGTGGACTGCGATAGGCTGATGATGATGATGATGAAGCTTTTCATACTTTTGATTTGAATTTAAAATCAAGGGAAGGTCTTCTAAGACCATTATCGTGTAGCTACTCTAGATCTGGTAGCTGCTCTCATTGACCCAATAAGAATTTCCACCCTGTATATGAATCTATTATAATTATATTATATATATCGTTGCTTCGTACAGTCGAGTGCATTAATATATAGACACATTTGTAAGGGATGAGTATGGAGAAGTGCATATATATTAATGTCCTTGACTGTACGCATCACAAACCTTAATTGGGCTTACCGTGGGACTACTTGTAAGTCGATTTGTGTAAGACGTTCCAAAATATTTATTAATTTTTGTGGCAAAACCTGCTAGTTTCTTGGGACCTGGAAAAGGGTTAACAGGTAGATTGTACGAATTGATTATGCATGACAATGTGGATTAAAAGTAACACATATATTCTAAACCATTTATTTCCAGTATATTGTTTCTAACAACTTGCAGCATCTGTTGTTTTAATCTACAAACCAAAATTCATTGTATTATTCCACACTGTGAATACTGATTGAACAATTTATGATTGTGAGGTGTAGTGATTTCTATTTCTTAAAAATTTTGGAGCAATGTGAATGAACATTAACTGATTCTACATCATATTACGAAATATGGCATGGGTTGGATCCAAGTTAGTTAATTAAAGGGTTATCCATTATCCACTACATAATATCGGGGGCATTTAGCGCGGCGGATCCCGTTTGGCGCCCGAGAGGAGCACATAGGGTGATTTCGTCTCCTTCTGCTTGTCCTGGAGCATTTGTAGCGTGCCCAGTGGCGTGTCCGTTGAGCTCATTTTCTTCATTAGCTGTTGAACAGACAACTAGTTAGCACTTTCACATTTTTAGCAAATAGCATCACACAAATTGACTACATAATTATAATTGAATTGGTACCAATACTATTTATAAGCAAGATTTTACACAGAATAAATAAGAGAAGTGTCACTGTAGGCCCCATTGTTGCGTATCGTACAAAGCTGCCGGGCCAATCGTGTTAATTCGCGCTTAACAGTTACCCGATGATAGTGATTATTAAAAATTCTAATAAAATTTTATTGATGCAATTTAGGCTTTAATTTAAGAATGTATACTATACCGCGCATACCATTGATTCAGACCCGATTTCGACCACAACGGCATGTATTTGTAGCGGCGTGACGGAAACGCGGATTTGTTCCCCCAAATCTTTCCCTTTTCATACATTTTGTATGAGACGCGGCAATTAGACCGCAGGGAAACTTTTAATTACCCTGTAGTGAGATACTGACCCCCTCCTGCAGCTGTTTCTTGATGCGTTTCTCCTGCTTGTTCTTCCCGGGCCCCTTGCCGTGGAACTTGTGGGAAAGGTAGCGGAAAGCCTCCTTGGGAGCCAGCGGGCGGCCGTCATCGTCGGCGTATTCGAGCTTGATGCGCGGCCGGAAGGACGACTTCTCCCGGAACTCAGTAAGCGGACCGCCTCCACCGCCGCCACGCTCGCGCCGTCCGTGCTTGTCATCGTCACTGAGTAAAAAATACAGGTTCTAAAATTAAATTACTAATTAAGCTACTTATACGCTACGCTTAAGCTATGATATTATTGGTATTTTAGAAAAAGCCCAATATTTATTTTAAAATGTTTTATACCCTTTATGTAGTACTCAATATACGTCCTTCGAACCGGATCTGAACCAGTGACCTATGGATACAATTTATATACTGAAGAACGATAGAGACTGAAAAGAGAACAAGTTCTTTTGTATGGATAAAATACCGGTATTGTCCCTGCTTCAACCGCCAACCCGCTTGTCCAGCGTGGCAATTATGGGCGTTTACCTCCTAATGCGTCCACACGCTTAGTTAATAGGAGACACCTCTGTCTAGCAGTGTGGATTGTTGTACAGAATACAGGCTGGAATTTATTTTTGGGTTAGCGAGGGCAGGGCAAACCGCGATTAGAATGGGATTTGAAAGTACTGTTGACACAACAGCGTATAAGTAAATCTAGGATATATTCGTTATACATATTTATTCATAGTAAGTGCAGATACTTACAGACAATAGATTAATTATTTAATCACTCACTACATCTATAAAGAACCCTTTTTTTGGTAAATTTTGTGTCATTTGTTGTGTCAACAGTACTTTCAAATCCCTTTCTGATTCCGGTTTGATAATACCAGATCAAGAGTGGCTACGCGAAAATGTGCTTAGAAGACCTTCCCTCGATTTTAAATGAATGAAGGTTGGCGTTTACAGATTTCGGTTTACAGACGGTTAACATTGAACGCGACAGCACCATGAGACTGCCCATCGGGCACCTCGCAGCTCACCCTTGCGTCTTGTCCTCGATGGAGTAGTGCCGCGCCTGCAGCAGATGCGCGAGGGCAGACCGCGGCGCCGGCGCGGGCCCGGCGCGCTCCAGGTAGCCCTTGCTGAGCGCCAGCTGCAGCGCGCCCGCCACGATGAGACTGCCTCAGGCACCTCGCAACTCACCCTTGCGTCTTGTCCTCGATGGAGTAGTGCCGCGCCTGTAGCAGATGCGCGAGGGCAGACCGCGGCGCCGGCGCGGGCCCGGCGCGCTCCAGGTAGCCCTTGCTGAGCGCCAGCTGCAGCGCGCCCGCCACGATGAGACTGCCCATCGGGCACCCCGCAACTCACCCTTGCGTCTTGTCCTCGATGGAGTAGTGCCGCGCCTGTAGCAGATGCGCGAGGGCAGACCGCGGCGCCGGCGCTGGCCCGGCGCGCTCCAGGTAGCCCTTGCTGAGCGCCAGCTGCAGCGCGCCCGCCACGATGAGACTGCCTCAGGCACCTCGCAGCTCACCCTTGCGTCTTGTCCTCGATGGAGTAGTGCCGCGCCTGCAGCAGATGCGCGAGGGCAGACCGCGGCGCCGGCGCTGGCCCGGCGCGCTCCAGGTAGCCCTTGCTGAGCGCCAGCTGCAGCGCGCCCGCCACGATGAGACTGCCTCAGGCACCTCGCAGCTCACCCTTGCGTCTTGTCCTCGATGGAGTAGTGCCGCGCCTGCAGCAGATGCGCGAGGGCAGACCGCGGCGCCGGCGCGGGCCCGGCGCGCTCCAGGTAGCCCTTGCTGAGCGCCAGCTGCAGCGCGCCCGCCACGCCGTGGCCCAGCGCCGGCGCGGCGGCCAGCGCCGCGCTGCCGGCCAGCAGGTCCGCCGGTGCTTCCTCCGCGATGTCCACGCGGCTCCACGCGCCAGAGTTCACGCTCTCGGGCTCGGCTTCCATCTCTGAGCGCTCGTAATCCTGTAACGATTTCTTTTTTTAATATCTTGGGACATCTTACACAAATCGACTTAGACCTACGGTAAGCTCAATTAAGGCTTGTGATGTGGGTACCAGGCGACGATATATATAATAGATAGATACATATAGATACTTAAATACATAGACAGCCATGACCAAGGAACAAACATTTGTGATAAATAAATACACAAAGCATTCCCTCGCCGGGATTCGAACCCGGAACCTCCTGCTTCGTAGGCAGGGTCACTACCAACTAGGCTACGGAGGCTGACCTTTAATTTTACGTTTTTCGGTTAGATTGAAATTATCTTATAGAACTCCTATGTCAGTGATACGCATGTGTGACCCGAAGGATTGTACAGTCACCACACGGGATTGTTGAGCCACTTGCCACTGTTCGCAACTTGGTCGAATAATACAAATCGGGTTCCGAACTCTTATGAGGCTGGTATCACGACTTCGGCCGAACTCTGCTGACCAATGAGGCGGTAGTTGCTACGGTTAGCCAATGACCGCTCGCGTATTCTTCAGAAGGTGACATTACCATGGTTACGTAATAACAAAAATGTTTAACCAATGATTGTTCGCAATTTTTCCGGAAGCTGACGTTACTATAGTTACGTTATAACATCCGCTTTAGACCTGGAGACGTCAATCTAACTTCAGAGCCCTGATGGTAATTTCGTTCACTTTCCTTTTAACTGCTGTCACTGACAGGTATTTTTTCAAAATTAGAATTTCAGTCAGAAACTATCACGTTTCTATTATAAATTTTTATGGCTATTGACAGATTATAGGATTATGGGTAGATTGTCAAAGGTTACCTACCATATTTCTACAAAGGTTACATTACATAAGTTTTCAACTAATGTCAACTGAGCTGTAACGAATGATAATAAAGATAGCAATAGCATTTGTCTCTGTCAATGAAAACAATAATTTAAAATTGCTCGTTAACATGCCTATTTATATAAATATGAATGGAAAAAATACCTCGCCTATTAAAGTCAGATAAATCATGGCTTCGAATAAATTACTAAACGGTTTTAAACAAATCTATGAAGAACTGTCGTTATCCAGTTTCCTCTAGGAACAACGACATCTAGCGTCTAATAATGGCCGATGACTAATCCTTAATTCTCGTAGACGAAGATTTTTTTATTATTTCAACTAGTTTTGACACATTGAAATTTTGACGCAACAAAGATTCGTATTTGACTGACATATCATCGGGGAACATCGGTCATGTCGCGATCGTGCCTACTAACGAAAAATACCGAACCCATAATATTACACGACCAAATTGCATCCATTGCCAAGTGGCTCAACATTCCCATGTGGTGACTGTACACCTATGTCTTGTGTTAAAAATGTTCGTATTTCTGTCACCGGCATTTCAGTATAGTGGTGTCGTAGGAATAAGGTTATTTTTATGACATATTTGTGTCACTAGGAGGAATACGAAAGATAGAAGTAAGAATTTTTTGATCACAGATCTGTATCACCAGCGCCGAACGTATTAAAGATAGCAGCAGAACTCTAGGGTCCGTACACACCTGTACGTGTACTCACAATGATCTCCTGCGTGTAGTCGCGGTTGCCGGCCTGGCCGTAGGTGGGTATGTCGCCGAGCGTGCGGCAGAACTCTGCGCAGGCGTCGAGCACCATGGCGCCGTCGGCCGGCGCCTCTGCTATCGGCTCTTCTTTCACCTTTTCTAGGATCTCCTCCACCTTCGAATAAATTACATTTAGATTTCGTTGCCAAACTTATTAATAGGCCGTACATATGGGATTTATATTTTTAAATCATCAACTGGCAATATTAATGAGGATTAGTCATAAATTGACATTAAAAAAAACATACACAATTCAAGAACCTCTGGTAATACACAACTACCACTATTGCTATATCGAACTAAAAAACTATCCTATTCATCTAAAGCTCTATCATAATTTTTACTACTTTATCATTTCTACTTCAAATGATTTAACATGTTATTTATTGTGTTATTAGTTAACAACCCACTGGCAACTCGCAACCTGATTGTGACAGTTCACGTTGATAATTAGTCTGCGTATGGTGTTGATAATCTGGGTATGGTGACGTCAGATATTCGTTTTGAAATGTCTAAGTATAGTGTAGTGTTTTAGTTGCCCCTGTGTTTCACTTACCCAACTTGAATTAATACATATTATTAGACGGGACTGTACCTTAGGAACAATAGGTGTATGCTCGGCTTGCCTCAGCCGGCGCGCGCGAGCCAGTGCCGTTTGTAGCTCCGAATCCACTTCAACTTCTTCCTCGTCGATCACCAGCGAACTTTTCAGCTGTTCCACTTTCACATCTGCGAAGATCAACGTAAGTTGAAACTCAAAAAACGCGACAAATTGAAATGATTTCTAGCTATGGATATTCTGAGAAAATATAGCTGCCAATTTAACTTCGGCAAAACGGATGTATCGGAAACTTCCTACCAATTTAAGACCCACTTGCACAATCCAGGCTTAGGGAAATGAAAAGATTTATTTCGGACAACAATACACCCATATCATGGTTAGTAATAAATAAAAACAACAGAGGTTAACCGGTTAAAAGCGTTAGTCATGTATGGATCAACTGTATGGTTAGGTGCTAACCCTGGATTTCAAGTTCCAGTTTTGGGACAACATTAATTCGATTTTTAGAGTAGTCAATCCTATATCAACTAAACAGCCCTAATAGGTAGAGTTCAAATTGAAACAGAACATGTATTCTTCAACAGATACTAATATCTGTAACTAAAAATATTTATAAGAATAGGGATGATGACTGTAGTTAAAATAAATTATTTAACATTATGCACGACATAATACACGAAGAAATTATTACTAAGATGTAGATTGCAGTAATTTTTGTACAGAACTTCTATTTAATAAATTGAAAAGAACTTAAAAAAATAGGTCATTTGGCAGTACTCAAACGTGTCGTCACTTTTGAGTATTTCATATAAAATTCCATAGTGGTGATCGTTTTGACAGTTCGAAAAAAGATGCTGATTTGACTTGCCAGTCATCATGCCTATTGTGTGTACCTGTGTCGTCGGTATCGAGAGGTGCGGCAGCGGCGTCGTAGTCGTCGACATCAATGGGTTCCTCCTTCGCCTTCTTGCGTATCTTACCCTGTTAACACACACACATGTATATTGTAATGCAGCCCTAAAGTCTAATGGTTACTGTTGATTGGGGGCTATTTTAGGATTCCATGCCTGCAACCATTCCTAATCTATTATGGTTTGTCACTGTCGTTGATACAATGCCAAATCAAAATAAGTTTGTATTACAATATGGTATTCAACCTTGATCTTGGCGCTAAGGAACCCTTAAATGTTACAGCGTCGTAAGTAGACATGACATGAGGCATCACGCCTCAAACGGTTAAAATATGGTGTAAGAACTAGTTGATGCTTATATGTACAGTCAAGGAAATTGATTCGCGTACCGTCTTAAGTCTAAATTGTTGATGTCAACCGAGAACACTAAGGGTTATCTTTATTTGCAATACTAACATGACGTTTGTGCCGAGTAGTATGTTTACGAGCATTTCCGAATACACGTCAGTTTGAATGGTCTTGTCACTTGAATATTGATGTCAAAAACGGGGAATTATATAAATAAGAATATGGCGGCAAATTAATCATCAATCCATCACGGTGACTTTGGACATAGACGCACTGAAAGCAGTGACCATAACCAATTGCAGGTCTACCAACCTGACCTGACGTAACGGATAACTCCGATTGGTTAAATCGAACATCAACGAAGTGTGTAAGGTTCAGGTAGCCAACATGATAAAAATGTGACTTCCATGACACATATCATCGTAAATACCATAGACTTATTAATTTAATAGACCGAGTCTATTATATCTGTGGGTGACGCCAGCAATGCCTGTCAACGATCTTTGTTTGGCTATACTAGTGCACCTAAACCGCAAATAGTAAAAGTGATTAAAATAAAGCTTTTCATGTATATTTCTGTTCGATAAGTGCACGGAATGTGATAAAAGTGATGACTTGTGTGGTTCCATGGTGTAAAAACCGCCAGGGTTACCTGAATGAACAAAATAAAGACATTACGTTTCACCGGTAATTTAGTTTTGACTTGAATTTTAAAATTTCGAACCTTATTAAGGTAAAAGTAACTGAAAATCTTATTCAATATTTGTTGCCGGATACATGTGTGTAGCTTTGTGAATTAACCATTCGTATTTGCATTCGTAATGTAATTATAAATAGTGGGATTCAAATATTTGTATTGCATAGTGTTGTACTTAAGCGATCGATCGTGATATCGATAAATCTATTGATAGCCAACTCAGAAAATGAATCGATGTTTTTAATTTCCAACAGGTTTCCACAGGACACTGAACAAAGGCTAATATGGGTCAAAAATATCAAAAAGGCAGACGACTGGTGCCCTAAAAAGTATTCAAAAATATGCTCCGCACATTTTTAAGCTGTTGTTTCAGGCAAGGGCGTACCCATAAGTGATTACATTCTGACGTAGTACCCACCATATTTGGTAATCATCCAATGTCATGTCAACCAGAAAGTAAAGTAAGTTTAGTTTAATAATGACACTCATGTGATACTTGTGTAGACTGATTAATTATAAAGAAGCCATCATACGAAAATTGTTAGGTATGCTTTAAGGGATGATAAGTTCCGTAAAACATGTTATAATGAGGGTTTTCTGAAATGCCGTTCATCAGGGCGGCAGCACTGAGGCGTCAGGTCCAGAAACTTGTCTAAATTCTCAGAGCGCCTATAGTTTCGTGTTTAAATGATTTGTACAAGTTAATAAAATTATGTAAAAAAATAAAATGACCTTCTTCTAGTTAGTTGTTCTTTGAGGCTAGGTAATTGTGTTTCTTAGCGGGACCTTACCGCTAAGTGGCGCCAACTAGTGGCATACGTTTTAGACAGAACACTTCTTATGACATTTGACATTTTAATTAAAGAAAATATTTCATTAATTTTGTGATTTTATTTTTATCCTAAAGTGTAGATTTAGAAATCATGACATATTAAGGATCGCAGAAGATCGTGATTCTGGGTAGGAAATAAGGTTTATTCGCACTGTTCATCGCTACCTAATTTGGTAAAAATATTATTATTGCCGATAAAAGCATACGATGAAGACTGGACAACACTAATAGTAATGACATTTTATCTAGTCAGGTTGGTAGCATTGTTCAAGAAAAATTAAGAAAATGGAGTCGGTGATATAATTCACGACCGAGTAGAACTACCTTGTTTGTCTCTTTTTCCTTATGGAATACATACTGAGATGGTAAAGGATGACAATAGTTTGTTCAGGTATGTCTTAATACACGGAATCTTCCCTATATTTTATCTGTGGTAAATACTACAGTGCCATAAACATAGTTTAGTGTTGCCAGTGGTTGCTAGAACTGCAGCGGCAATAGCGACGCCGTCACTGGGTCAGAAAAGTTTGTGGTGCTATAATTAAAAAGGTTGCAGTAACTCACCGACAGACGTCTGTGGAATGATTACAAAGAAAAATGTGAGATAGGTGTCAAACTTGCAACAGACAGGGATAGAAATATAAGTTCCTCCTTTATTATATATTATGATAATGATAAGTTCCTGAAATGAATGTTTCTGCAACTTGTCCATCAAAATAAATTTCACAATAAAAAAAAGTTTTTTGCTTAAAATGTTTAATATCTAGTATAAGCACCATAACAATCAGAGACAGCTTGTAGTCGGGCCGGCATCGACTCTACTATCCGACTACAAATATCTGATCCACGCAACGCCTCCCATACTTCGTGGCAGTGTCGTTCTAGGGCTTGCTTTGTCCTTTCTTGGCCATTTTCCCACATTTGCACCATAATACCCCATATGTTCTCAATGGGGTTTAAATCGGGTGATTTGCTTGGCCAATTAATTTCAATTATTTCAGGATGTTGACGAAACCAATTTTTAGTGACCCTTGCCTTATGAATTGGACAATTGTCGTGAACAAAGTGTATATTTGGAACTTCTTCCTGGGGATAAACGTTTCGCACAGTGGGAACCATGATTGTATCCATTGTTTCTACATAATCTATGGAATTGGCTCGCGAAGGTATCTGGGCAAGCTCGCCGACCCCCGCAGAAGATATCCACCCCCACATATTGACACTTATACGCCCTGACGCCCGGTTTGGAACAACATGATCTTCTGAATACCGCGTCCTGTCATATCTCCACAAACTCAATCGTCCGTCTTGTGATGAACGAAAGGATTTTTCATCTGTAAATATAACAGTGCTCCAATCAAAATGTCTGTAACGGCGTGCAAATTCAGCTCTTGCTATCTTGTTGGCATCAGTCAATGCTACTTTTTTCGCATGTCGCCTGTGGTGAATGCCTATACCGTGAAGATAATTTCGCACTGTGCGTAAGCAAACTTCAAATCGATCAGCAAAATATTTGGTTGGCGTGAAAGGATGTTACGTTGCCGCATTTCAATAACTTGTTCAGGCGTCAGACGCCGTGAACCGTGATTAAAACGTCGGCGATCTTCTGTATGGCCTTCTTCTCCATATCGAGTGATCCATAGTCTCACTGTTGTTCTAGACATATTTAATAACCGAGCTATATCTCGAATGCCGTGGCCCAGCTCATGTAATGTAATTATTTCACTTCTTCGTTCCGCGTAGTTTATTCGATGCATTTTTAGTTTTATTAGTTTGACTTTTGATTATGTCACCAATTTGACATTGCCAAAAAATATTTTTATAGTTAAATCGTAAAACTATAAATAGGTTAAGGTTATATTAACTAGACAAAACTGTTTGACATAGCAAAACAAATCGAATGATGCTTATATAAGGTTGAGGTTTGCATAACTATAACCCGATCATGTGTCATTTTACTTACGTAAACCAGTTTCATTCGCTTAAAGGAATATAAACCTTAAAGTAATCCTTTGTTTCAAGCAATAAATCATCCAGACGGTACGCGAATCAATTTCCTTGACTGTACTGAATAACGCTGCAATCCAAAATAAATCTGGTCGTAATTTGAATTCTTGCTTCATTGTTAAAATTGAAATTACGACAAGGTAGTGCTTTGAGATGCAGCATTTTCCATGATAAACATCGCAGTAAGGGAGATGGACCCAACGATGTACTATTTATTATTTTCAAATTACAGAGACTAAAAACTATGCATAAATGCATTTATTGCAGCGGCCAGTTTACTACAGTATGTAAGCCCTAAGGACTAAGACTGAAGCGTCCATCGCTGGTTATGACGGGCGGGATGTATACTGACATTCTAACCTTCATGCTTCCAAATCAAGTAAGGTTTATTGCCTTGCTTTTTGGATATAAAAACACCCGAAAAAGCGTCCAAAAGGTCAAAGTACATGCACTCACCCTTCGCTTGGTCTTCTTGAATTTGGCGTTGAGCTCTGCCTCGGTGAGGTAATCGGAAGCAACCTTCAGCTCAGGCAGTATGAGAGACTCCAGCCGCTTGTCCGGCCCACCCCGCAGACGTTCTTGTCTCTATAATATTAATAATTATCAGGAAGGAACATCTACCTCATGTGTTTTATATCAAAAAATGAGAATTCGTCGCAATAACTATAGCACAACAGATGAAATGTTCGTGCGTGTTAATTGTAATTTAATTTAGCTCTACACGTATCAAATCACATGTCGCTATGTACGAAGCGTAATGGGAAAATTAAAATCTATGATTGTGCTCGACGTGGCAAAACTGTAACGTGAACCATTTTACTATGTAATCAAATGTGTGGGCAAAATGAGTGTCGGAAGAAATGTGACAAGTATCAATAGCAACCTAACTACGTTTATTGTAATGATTACGCTGCGCATTTCTCGCTGAGGACACCCACCATCATGTCGCGGAAGCGCTGAGCCTCGATGCCGGCGTGGTCGCCCAAAACAAAACCGCGACGTTTTTCAGCAGCCTCCTATAAAATAACTGGAGTTAGTATTTTACTGTCAAAAATAAATATAACGAATCCGGAGCCATACATTTTAGGTGACGTCAAATACGTCTGAAAGTCTAATGAAAAATAAATGGTTCGCCGGAGTTATTTGCTTTGTGGAAAAGAAGCGAAATTCAAAACTCATGATCTTTCGTCAGGAGTTTGATTATTAGACTTTTAATTAGATAATTATTTTGAATGTATATTGTACAAACATGGGAGCACCATTTCAGGAGTAACGATTTTATCCTGTATTTTGACTTCTCAAATAGAAAAAGTAATCCCAATCACATATGTCAAGTAAAACAATGACAACAATGTATAAGGTGCTAAGTGCTGAAGGTTTGTTCAGAACTTAAAACCTTGTATGTAGAGACAAGTGCAAAAATAAGTATCGAAAGAATCCGCTCATAAATATGTTACGTCGTTCTTATTACACATATTTAGAGTGCACTGGGATATATTTTTAGACATTTTTGTGTACACCTTATTTTATCTTTGACTGTATGTTGTTGTCGTCGAAAATCTATTCAGCTATATTTGATTGGGTGTTACCTTATCTAATTCCTCGTCGTATTTGGAGAGCACGGGTTTCTGGTAACCCAGGGCGGCGGCTTCAAAATCTGCTTCGTCATCGTAGGCCTGGTAGCCAGACTTGGCCTTCTTGCGGGACTCGATGTTCTGTTAATGAAAGTGGAATTAAATTCATGTATTTCACAAAATCTAAATAGGTAGTTATTTATGATACAAGAGTCATGATGTGGTGTCGAAAGTGGGCATTTTGTGCTTGAGTGTCGGTGATCTTATTCTCCTGCCGCCCAGATAGTAATATTTGCCAATGAATTTTGGATTGACATTGTAGGAAATAGAATAGAATTTCTTTTGTTTCAGGAGGCCTTTTTATAGGTCTCTGGGCGGCTAGAGGTTAAAACACGAATGAAGTGAGATGATAAAGCCTACATTTCAACATGAATATCATACAATATTTTACAATGCGTTATAATAAGTGAGAAAGTCTGCAGTCTGCCTGCGATCACGAGCGTAACGTCATGCCCGAAACGTGAGGATAAAATCAAACGTAAGTTTAGGCGATTAAGTCCAGTTTTTCGTAAAAATATGAATGTTAATCGTGAAAGCTTAATGCTTTATTATATGCATTGTAAATACAATTTTCTAATTTGTAACAATGCCTCTTATGTTTAATTTATTAAACTATAGAACTAATGTTTCGTGTGTGTAGAAGGCCCAACATATGGCCGCTATACTTACTCAACCTCATAATATATCTGCAACACTTCACACTGCACTTGATGAAAATAAAAACCGTAATCAGATTGAAACTCACATTTCCTTGAATTGATTGCTGTAGCGATGGTAGCATTCGAGGTTGAGTAAGCATAGAGACGCTTAGGGCTTCCAATACCGGTTTTTTTTTGTATGGGCAATACTGGGGTCCCGGTATCGTCCATATAAAAAATACAGGTATTGGAAGCCCTGCCTCCCTGGGTCGTACCTTCTTGTAGCGCTCGTCGTCCACGATGTTGACGTTGACGAGCACGTCCTCTGCATCCTCGGCTAGAACGTCCTTGTCGGCCAGCGTCAGCACAGTGTCTCGTTCATCCGCCAACTGTCGATCAAACACATTTAGTTACACTATGTAAAGTAAATCATTTCGTCATTAAAATTAGCAAATTTAGGAAATTAAAATGTAATATAAATACAATTGTAACACACAAAATTCTTAAATTTACACTAAATGTCAAAATACAAAAAATACTATTAGCCAAATTAGCAAAACCAGAAGATACTATTAACCTTTTCAACACCAAGAACCAGTAAAGTGGCCGCGTGTTGTCGTGCCTACCACGCCAGCAGCCACTAAAGTGGTCATCAAGTGTGCTGTCAAAGTAACTGTCTTGCTGACAGATAAGGTTTATTTTCGTTGTTCGTTAGTAGAGATACTGGCGTGTATGTCACAATTTGATGCGAGAGGGAAGGCGTTGAAAAGGTTAAATCCAAGATATTTGGCGTGTCTAATTTATGTAAAAGTTACGGCCATTAGATCATTACCAGTAGATAAATAGGCTACAACATACTGCTTTAAAGCATTACTGTTGATATGAAGGGTTATACAATCATTAGAAAAGTAAGTATTCAGGCCAATGCCTGATCTTAAAGAAATCTTGATCTTAGTAAACATCATACTAGGCAATTAGTAGTGCTCCGCAAATACAAAGGCACACTATCATTATTGTCAGTAGAACATAGGCTACTAATATAAAATGCAGTTTCCTGGCAGCGAATGTGTTACGCTACTTACAGAGTACTTAAGCCGTGTGGTGACGGCAGTAAGAATACATTTGTCACCACCCCAACTCCTCCTGCGGGTGTCGTAAGAGTCGACTAAGGGATTGAAGTGTCACTTACCATTAGTGATTTCATAAAAAATTGATGATGGGCCGCAGCGTCATCATAGTGGACACATTACTGCGATCGCCAATCCGCTTGCGCTAGCATTAAAAAAGAACATATTGTAGTTCCCCCACCCTAACCGGATAGGTTCGTTAGGTACCTTTCATCCCTTAGAGCAGAAATAGAAGCGCCGCGCAGCGGGGCTGCGTCGACCGGTTCCCAGAAGCCCGTTTTTTCAAACGCTTGTAACTTTTAATAATATAGCTAGCGTGGCGATTATGGGCATTTACCTCTGAGGTCTACAGAGGCCTACGCCGAGCAGTGGACTATCGTAGGCTGATGATGACTTACAGAGTTGAGGTCGTGAGCGACCCGCAGCCCCGTCAGCGCAGAAGAGCTGTAGGCTAGAGAGCGGTCGGCTCGTTCCTCTTCCTCCACCAGCGCTGACACACCGAACACCGCGTCCATTTCATCCAGCATGGCCGCCTGATGGCAAACAAAATTATTATTTTTAATTCAACACCGTATTTTGAAGATGAAATGTCACTGAAATGGGTCAAAGGCAAAGCCAATGAAATTTAGTGTGATTTGGTGTCACTGATGCCCTATTAACCTTTTGACCGCCACAGTCGGCCATAGACGACAACGGAAAATCGTGACTACGACGCCAATGACGGCACTGGCCGACAGCTACGCCAATAAAGCAGGAACTTACGCGGGACGCCGTAAAGTTCAATTTCGCTTAAATAATCGCGTACGCGTGGCGTCTGAAGCTCAGCATATTCCTTCGCCGTCTGGCGGTCAAAAGGTTAAGAGTTAGCCATTAGGTTAGCCATTATTAATCCATCGCTATACTAGTCAATCTCTACAATACTGATTTGATGGAAAAAATTACTCTTATTCAGAATGAAAGAAAGCTAACATTTCCATGAATTGATTGCTGTACATCCGAGGTTGTGTATGTAGAGCGACGATACGTCTAATTGTTTTTATTCGCTTATACATTATGGGTATTAGGTAAAATAACCTATTGTAATACAAGACCCTCAACCCTGCTCTAGGTTAGGCACTTAAGATTTTTTTTATATGCGTCTGCTTAGTTGCATTAACAGTTTATAAAGTCATGGACCAGTAATGCACTGCAGCCTACATACACGGCAAAGAGGATATTAACCAAGCAATGAAGAAGTATGTTACCCTTTTAGCAGCTTCCTGTTTTTGTTTCTCGATGTCGCGCGACTTGTTCACCCACGCCGCCGCATCTTCGTCGTCTGAGCCCTCCGTCAGCAGTTTTGTTTGCAGTCTGAAACATTATTTCCGATAAAAATTATAGAATAGTCTATGATAAAATTGTTATTTGGTATTCCAATACAACCACATTTGCTACAACTGAAAGAGACTAACCCCCTTATTCATAAATGTGTCCTAACTTAGCAAGCCAATAGACATTGATAATACCGAAAGGGACAAACAATACTTATCGGGTTACTAAGTTAGATGACGTTTATGAACAAGAGGTGAGGATGTGCTAGTATTATTATGATATTAAATGAAGTATTTATAATGAAAATTTGAAAAATTTATTAAGTCCGAGACTCCATGAAAATGGCATCTTTTTACAAGATTGTATATATTAGGCCATATGAGGTGGTCAATTATTCAAATTTATCTGCTTCAAATCATACCAATAATGAAATATAATTGATTGGATTTTGAATATTGAGGGTTGCCTGGTGAAACCCGATAAGTATGTTCCCTCAATATGTATGTTCTGTTATATAATAATCAAATATTCCTTTTTTTTGTAGACATAAGTGAAATTGCATGTCACTCACTTCATTTCCATCTGCCTCTTCTCCTTGCGCTCCTCGAGGCGCTCGCGCAGCTTCTCGGTGCGCCGCTGCTGCGCGAGGTTGGCGGCCGGCTTGTGGTAGAACTCGCCCAGGTCGTCCTTGAACTTGCCATCGTCTGTGGAACAAATTGGAATAGGCATGATGACAGGCAAGTCAAATCAGCATCTTTTTTCGAACTGTCAAAACGATCACTATGAAATTTTATATGAAATACTCAAAAGTGACGTCACGTTTGAGTACTGCCAAATGACCTACTCTTTTAAGTTCTTTTTAATTTATTAAATAGAAGTTCTGTACAAACATTTCTACAATCTACATCTTAGTAATAATTTGTTCGTGTATTATGTCGTGCGTAATGTTAAATAATTTATTTTAACTACAGTCATCATCCCTATTAATATAGCCGAGTAATTTAACCTTTTGACCGCCACAGTCGGACATAGACAACTGAAACTAACTGAACCAATGACGGCACTGGCCGAAAGCTACGCTAATGTAGTAGGAATCGGGGGAATCGGGATGCCGTAAAGTTCAATTTCGCTTAAAAATAACGATTGCCTGGAGTCGGTGTCCCGACATTTAGTGTCGCCTCTTGGCTGTCAAAAGGTTAAGTGTCTTTTTTTATAGTTGTTGTGATGTCTCCATAAAACGCGATCTTTGAGAGTTGCAGAGCTTGGCAGAGGTTACATTTAGCAACTCTCAATTAAATTGAGTCAATCCAATGCATGGGAACATTATCCATGATTTAGAATGACTGGGAGTAATTTGATTATTTACAGATGAGTCTAAGAATATTACTTTAATGTAACCGTAAGTGAGTACCAATACCTAGTCTAGTGTAGTCGTTCTTGCTACTCGGCCTTCCGTTTTGGTAATAATCGCGGAATAACAATAATGAATGAGCGGTTAAGACGCTCCTCGGAGAATCATCCCTGCGCGGCACTCGGTATTAAAATGCGAATCAGTGTGTGTTGCCAGTGATGACATACGGCACTGAAACGTGGCCGCTTACAATGGGCCTCATAAGAAGGCTCAAAGTCGCCCAAAGGGCAATGGAGAGGGCTATGCTAGGAGTCTCTCTGCGTGATCGGATTAAAAATGAGACCATCCGCAGCAGAATCAAAGTAACCGAAATAGCTCTCCGAATCGCTAAACTGAAGTGGCAGTGGGCGGGGCACATTGCGCGTAGAACCGATGGCCTTTCGGGAGGAAAGATTCTTGAGTGGCGGCCACGTACCGGAAGGCGTAGCGTGGGTAGGCCCCCCACAAGGTGGACCGATGACCTGGTGAAGGTCGTAGGAGTCCGCTGGATGCGGGTGGCGCAGTACCGGTCATTGTGGCAATCTTTGGGGGAGGCCTATGTTCAGCAGTGGACGTCTTTCGGCTGATATGTTGATGATGATGATGATTAAAATGTGCAAGTAACTCACCATCAGGTTTCTCCTGGACCTCAAGGGGCTTCAGGCCGAGCTTGGCTCGCAGCCTGTTGGTATCCTCGATGGAGAGGCTCTCGCCTGCGCCGCTCTCCACCGCACTGGTGCCGGCGCGAGGCGACGACTCGGCCGAGATCTCGCGCGGGTAACTGACTTCGCGTGTGCTGATAAAAGGAAATAAGGATATTTTAGTTAGTTGATATACACCCGTTTAAAGGCAGAAGGCAGAACCAACTATTTCGGTAAAACTTGATGTAGCAAATAGTGTTTTATGTCATTGGCATAAAATACGATTTGTCAAAACCAACTTCAAGGAAAAAGTTGGTTCTGCCTTTAACCCAACAAATGGTTCAATAGTACATTTGTTGAATGGTATTAGATTAAAAATATCAGTGCTGGATCTGTCGCAAAAGTTTCCGTGATAATATTGAATTATGCTATATTATTTCCTTTAAAACTTTGTTGCAGTAGACATTAATTGTTAGAACATACACATATGCATAAATGATGAGAGAGGTTCCTACCCAATCTATGTGGTATGGTAGGTACTATTTTATTTTATAGCTTAACATTTGGTGATGGGAGAATCTGTGAAATTTTGAAGGAATGAAAGAATTTTAAAGCCTCTAATGCAATTCATGGTAACTTTTAAAGGGCGTGAGAAATGCACAAATCTGCCCTTGAAATGCGAAATTTAACTACTGCACATTTAAATTCTTTTGACTATGATAACATTACTCACGACACGGATATCAATATGTACTTGGAAGTAAGATGTAACATTATATAAGGTATACCTGGTGGGATCATCTCGCACACGCTCCCTGCGCAAACTACGTTCTCGCTCCCGCTCGCGATCAACACTGCTTTCCGGCGATGACTCGAAGCCGGGCTCGTAACGCTCCGCCAAATGAGAGTCCACTGGTACTTC
>JALPQI010007114.1:0-36220 GCA_025490895.1 Thaumatotibia leucotreta | reverse complement strand
GGAGTCCACAGTGATAGGAGGGAGCTGGAAAGTTTCATAGTCCAGCAATTTCCGATATTTATTCCAGTCCGCGCCATTAATATTATATACTAATAGCGGTCTGTTTACAGTGGGTCTCTTTGAGGAAACAAAAGCAAGGTGTAATAAAATAGGAAAGTGATCACTACCGTAAGAACTGTCCAAGACCTCCCAGGAAACCCGAGAAGCAAGAGAAGGAGAGCAGATCGATAAATCGACTGCACTAGCTGAGTGATTAGGAAGAGAGCGGAGAGTGGGGGAACCCGAGTTCAGTAAGCATAGATTGCATTTGTCTAGAATCTCTATAAGGAATTGTTCACCTAGAACCTCGTCAGTTTTATCACATCCCCATAGAACATGGTGGACATTAAAATCCCCAAGTATCACAATAGGTTGGGGGAGAGATAATATTATCTTTTTAAGAAGTTTAAGAATGGCAGAGGAAGGATCAGGAATATAAAGGGATAGAAAAGTTATGCCTTCTACCCGAGCACAAGTTGCATTAAAACCACCAGGTGGTTTATCAGGTAACGGAATAGGAGAGAAAGAGATATGATCTCTAATGAACAGGGCACATCCAGCACGACCATCTGCCCTGCAGTCCATAAGAGAACAATAACTAGGAATTTTGAAATTAGAGTTTTCCTTTAGCCATATTTCCGATATGGCTAAAATAGCCGGATTATATTTGTTGGTAATATATAATATTTCTTGTTTTTTATTGGAAATACTTCGGCTATTCCATTGAAGAATTACTTGGTCCATTGTGACTAGATGAAAGGAAAGATGAGATCGGAGGTGCAACGTGGGAAATCAAAGTTGGATTAGCCAACGGATTGTTAGGAGAAAAAAGTTTAATAAGGGATGTGATAGATTTTATGAGATCTGAAATTAATTGTTGAGTTTTTGGGGGTTGTTGATCAAGGTAAACAGGCCTAGATTCTATAACTGGATCTCTTGTCAGTAAATCATGGGCCCTCTTGTCATAGCCTTTTTCCAACCGAGGAGGAGACCGAGGTTGGCGAAAAATAGTTTTTTTGTAGGACGTCTGAGGAGAATGGGAAGTGGAAGCTGTCACGTTGGCGTATGATTGATGACTAACTTTAACATGACGATTAGATGCTTCAATATAAGAAATATTTTCATCGGCCATGGTTTTTTTAATGTTCGTTTGGCGGATGTATTCAGGACAAGATTTGCTATTTGCAGAATGACCAGCTCCCAATCCCCGAGGGCAATTGCAACAGAATGGCTGAGGTTCTCCATCCACATTGCAATTGTCACCTTGATGACCACCTCCGCATCGGAAGCATCTAGGGAGGGACCTACATTTTTCCTTGGTATGACCGTAACGACAGCATTTAAAACATTGAATGGTTGGGTAACTGTACTGTTCAACAGGTAAAGAGTTCAAACATAGAAAAACTCTTTTTGGCAAAATTTGACCATCAAAAGTGACAATCACTGTTTCCGAAGGAAGCCACGTGTATGTACCGTCTGGTTTAGTTTTTTTGAAATTAAGTCGTCTTATTTTAATGGGGACAGGACCGCCCGAATTTAAGGGGACCTTAAGGTTATCAAGAACATCCTCTGGAGACCAATCAGCAGGGATTCCTCGCACCAAACCCATCCTTGTTACATTAAAGGAAGGGATAGAGGCTTTGAACTTATTATGGGATAAGGTGGTAGATTCCAGGAAATGGTTGGCATCGGCAGCTGAATGGAAGCTAAGTGAAACTCGGTTACGCCCAATTCTTTTTTACCGATCCCTCTATAATATTAGGGAATTCCCGTTTCCTACTTTCTAAGAACCGACCAAACGTCACAGGATGTAGAGTAGTGCCTGAATCTTGTGTCATTTCAATTTTTTGAACATAGACCAAAAAGGGGCCCTGGTCATTGTTGGAGTAATTGGTACGCCCAATTGGAGTATGGGGAGAGGAAGGAGTCTGAGAAGGAGTTTTATTTTCATGAGACTCCAGAATTAAATGAGCAGGTGGAGTACTTATTACAGACTGGTTACGAGATTGTTGACCAGGAGGTAACTGACTATCATCCGTGGAGCAATGGGTCTGATTAAATTCCACATTAGAAACATCCGACCATCTGTCGGAGGGGCTGGAGGATCTAGACCTGGCTCCTTTGTCCTTATTCAAGTTCTTATCATTCTTATCTCTTTCATGTATTTCCTTCCTTTTTTCTCTATCCCGATTTATATGAACACGCTCCATGGTGGAAGAGGAAATCCCAGATAGGTGGTATTTTTCGAATTGTTCATGCTGAGATAAACTAATATTTAAAAAACTGGGCTTTCCCCGCTCCCCATGGTTTAAAGCAACATCCTCATTCATGAGGATGTTGTTTTGGTTGCCATGGGCAACCCCCCTTCTAGATGAAAATTTCTATTGTATAAACTAAATAATACGTCTTACCCGAAGTCTGGAAAAGCAACAATATATGAAATAAATAAATTACATAAGTATTAATTTTGGCCAAAAACACAGATAAGCAGGATTATCGCAAATAACCAAGAAAATTATTTAAATTAACGAAAAACCGGCAACGACACTCAGCTGACAGCCGCCAATCTCCCAGTGCGCACTTGCGACAGTTTTTTTTACTTTTTTATTTTTTCAACTACCATAGACTATGAAGATAGACCACGAGAAAACTGTTTGAGTATCTAGGAATAACGCTACAACCAACTACAACGCAGTGATTGTTCTAATAAAAATGATTTATAAGGATACCTACTCCGGTCCGGTGTCCCAAGATTAAGAGACATGAAGAGAAAATAATTGTAGTTGTTGATATGATAGACTGTTTTAGTAAAAACAGGCTTTTAATACTGCAATTGCATTCATAGATTTTGTAATGTTTTAGTATGACAAGCAATCTTTAGAGGTATGAACAACGTAAAGAGCAACTTATCATTTTGTTACAATTTTAATCATTAATTTAGTAAGTTTAGCCTATTCCTTTCTTCATAACCACGCAACTAAAAAAAAATTGGCAGCATAAACACAGGTGTGTTTATTTTTTCATATTTGAGTGGGTTCGATTCCCAAACGAAGTAAATAATTTTTAGAAAACTGTGGATGCAGAATTACTAACTTTTAAAAATAACATACCTAAAGTCTTATTTCAGCAAAATATCCTATTTACAATATTTTAGAGTGCGGCTCCACTGACGCGGAGCGGAACGGAGCTGTCCAAAATTGACCAATTACATTCTTCAAATTCAAAATTCGAAACACTCTGATGCGGTCTTGTAGGGAACATAGAGATCCTATTTGTTCTAACCTTTACTGGCCGCTAGACGAAACTAACAAGTAATGTCTTTGAAGATTGAAGGATAATTCTAGGATATTTATAATGGTCAAAAAGCCAGATTATATTTGTAATACTCGTGATTTAATATCTCTTATTGTTTCTAAATATTACTTGTGTTATTAGTTAATAAAGTTGTGCATGAACGATTCTTTATACTTTGACTGCGAATCCACATTGGTGACCGCGACTAAGAACAAATCGACCATGACGACGAACGAAAACAACGAGAGTGGTTCGGCGGTGCCGCCGGTAGAGGAGCCAGGAATCCTACCACCTCCCGTGCTCAATACAACGTCGGGAATTTTCCGAGTCGGTATACGTGTACCTCCATTTTGGCCGGAAGAACCTACAGTATGGTTCGCTCAACTTGAAAGCCAATTTACGCTATCGGGAATCACCAGTGATACGACCAAATTCTACCACGTAATTGGAAAGCTCGAGCCGCAGTTCGCCATTGAAGTAAAAGACATAATTGTTTCTCCCCCTGAATCGAACAAGTACGACAAGCTAAAGACGGAACTTATCAGGCGCCTGTCAGCCTCCCAAGAACAAAAAACGCGTCAGTTAAAATCCTACAACCGAAGCACGTCTCGTTCGAAATCCCGTCCACGCTTTACTTCCGCACGACGTGTAGTCCCTGAAGGACTCACCATATGCTGGTACCACTATAGCTTTGGGTCCAAGGCGGAAAACTGCGTCCAACCGTGCACATTCAAGACGGGAAACACCCTGGGCAGGCAGTAGTGGCCGAGCACGTCTGCCCCATCTCATCAGGCCGCTTGTTTATGACAGATCGCACATCAAAGACGCAATACTTAATAGACACGGGTTCGGATTTGTGCGCATTTCCCCGTGCGTTGCTCAACGAGCGCCGGAGCAAGACCAAATACGAGTTATATGCTGCCAACGGTACAACAATAAACACGTACGGTTGCATAACATTACATTTAGATTTCGGCTTACGGCGAGTTTTCGAATGGCGATTCACAGTAGCAGACGTCTCAAAACCTATTATCGGCGTTGACTTTCTATCCTTTTACAAATTACTTGTCGATTGCCATAATCAGTAGCTTATTGACAGCACGACTTCTCTCTCCGTCGCCGCCCCGCAAGATAACACGTCCGAGAATATCTCATCAATTCTTACCACGTTAACTAACAATTCCATTTACACATTGCTCCTGCGTGATTTTCCGGATATCACTCGGCCAGCCGGTAAACTAGGTGCTCCGAAGCACGACACTGTGCACCATATAAGGACAACACCTGGCCCCCCGGTCTCCAGTCGTCCCCGACGACTTGATCCAGAACGAATGAAGATTGCGAAGCAAGAATTTGATGATATGTTACAAAACGGAACAGCACGTAGATCAGAAAGTCCATGGTCATCGCCATTACACCTGGTGCGTAAAAAAAAACAACGGATGGAGACCTTGCGGAGACTATAGAGCGCTCAACGCCCGAACCATACCCGATCAGTATCCTGTGCGCCACATACAGGACTTCGCCCATCTCCTGGCGGGCAAACACATATTCTCCACTATAGATCTCATCAAAGCCTATAACCAAATACGTGTATATTAGTAGAGGTCCAAATGGAAAAAATTGTGCGCTGTGAGTTACAGTTTTGTAATTTTTACCAGAGATAGGGGGTGTAAATATAAATATTTTTAGATGTGGAGGGAAAACCAATTCCCCCCCTGAACGAGGGGGGAGGGGGGTGAATGTGCAAACGGAAGGGTTATGTTTAAATTTTTTTCGTCTAATATTTAGGCCCACTATTCATTGTTTGGTATCATTTTCATATAAAACAGACACGGGGAATTCATTTTTGATAATAAACATGAGGATTTTCATATATAAAAAATAATTATTGGTATAAAGGTAAAATAATCACCGTTTTTATTTTGATTGATGCGTTATATAAGTATTACCAAATAAATATATGAAAATAAAAAAATACTACAAGATAGCATATTTATTATAGTTTTTAAAAATATATACTTTTTGGAACTTTCCATGAAAAATAATTTGTAAAAAAATTTCACCTGTCGCGTACCTCGAATAAAAAAGGGACGTTGCTTTGACTTATTGTTGACAGTACGTTTCTACTGCGGGAATTTAGCGATTTTGCGTAAACAAAATACTCCATAATGTCTGTTGGGGCAAATTGCATCAACCTGGGTTAACCAAGCAACCCGGGTTAAACGTTTATTTCACACGGAATTTGATAATTGATAAATTTCTTATGATGTAAGTGACTGACCCGGCACTATACAGAGGATATCCGAGACATCAGCCTATGTGATATTAGAATGGCTCTTGAACAGCTCAAAAATAACAGGGCGTTTGGGGAAGACGGAATTATAGCTGAGCATCTGAAGCCAGGTGGTATCCTTATGGCCCTTCAGAAGTTGTTCAACTCCGGAAGGGAGAACGCGTGGAACAGAAGAGTGGTGGTACTGTTCTTGAAAAAAGGTGACTACGCCAATATATTGAAGAACTACCGATCCATCTCACTTCCGAGCCATATTTATGTTTTCAAGAGTCATTACGAATCGTCTTGCACGCAGGCTTGATGACTTCCAGCCTCCGGAACAAGCCGGTTTCCGAATTGGCGATTCGTAAATGTTATACAGAAGACCGAGGAATAGGTATAACCTGCCCCTCTGTTTAGCGTTTAGCGTTTGTGGACTACGATAAGGGGGGTTTCCATGACGTACTAATGTGGTTTAATTTAGGTCGAGACAAGGCTATACGAGTCGTGTATCACTGCCCCTTTCCCAGAACCTAAACTGAATCGCATTAGTACGTCATGGTAACCCCCAAGGCCTTCGATTTGATCGAAACTCTGGGCAGTACTACAGTCTCTTTAACGGTACCAAGTAGACTACCGCTATGTCGAAATGTTGAGGTGTTTGTGCGAAAGCTATGTCAATCCGACTCCAAGACCAGAGCTTGAAGCACATTATACTGCAATGGGGAGTCAGGCAAGGAGGTGTCATCTCCCCTAATCTGTTTATCGCTGCACTGGACGATTTCCTTAAGACTGGACTGGAAAAGTTGAGTATCAACATGAACAGCGAGTACCTCACTCACCTTCAATTCGCTGATGATACGGTGGTCTTGGCTGAGACCTTGGAAGATTTCAGTACGATGCTCGCTGACCTCAGTAGCGCCTTCGAGCAAGTTCGTCTTAGGATGAACATGGATAAGACGAAAACTCCCGTTACAATCGCAGACTAAACTCGAAGGGGTAGACGACTATAATATACCTAGGACAAGCTACCCAGTTAGGTAGGTCCAACTTTGAGTAAGAGGTCAATCATTGAATCCGACTAGGTTGGGCAGCGTTTGGGAAGCTACGACACATCTTTTCGTCCAATATTCCGCAGTTCTTGGAGACAAAAGTATTTGATCAGTGTGGCAACACACACTGATCAAAGATTTAAAAGAGTGATGACATACGGTACTGAAACGTTGTCGCTTAGAATGGGCCTCATAAGAAAGCTTAAAGTCACCCACAGGGCAATGGAGAGGGCTATGGTGGGAGTCTCTCTGCGAGGTCGTATTAGTAATGAGACGATCCGCAGCAGATCCAAAGTATAGCTCCATAGCTCTCCGAATCACTAAACTAAAGTGGCAGTGGGCGGGGCACATTGCACTGTAGAACCGGTGGCCAATGCGGCGGCCTCGCAGGTGGAAGGCACAGCATGGGTAGGCCCCCCACAAGGTGGACAGTGAAGGTCTCAGGAGTCTGCTGGATGCGAGTGGCGCAGGACCGGTCCTTGTGGCAATCCTTGCGGGAGGCCTATGTTCAGCAGTGGACGTCTTTCGGCTGATATGGTAATAATGATGATTTATGGAGTAAACGTTTAACAATTGATTATCAAATTCCATATGATATAAACTTTTAACGTGGGTGAACTGGGTTAGTTGTTTAGTCCCGGTTAGTGAAAATTAGCTTTATCGCCTTTGGTAATGAGATCATTACCTAATGACACTTGTAAAAATGCTTACCCATTCCGATTCATATGATCAGATACTATATATCATACATATGATCAGGTAGAGCAGATATATAATATACACGCGGTATACAATAATCGATAAAATTTAAAAATAGAATCTGAACAAATAAAATTCTTAATAATTTTAGGTTATTTAAAAAAAGAAGATCAGAAAATATTCAATTTACTTTCATATCAATAAATATTTACAATTGTAATATGAACAATAATATGTAAGTACAAAAATATGTATAATCTATGAGCAGTTGCCGGCACAAAAGTCTCTTTTTTGAGGTTACGCGGAGGTTTTTGTTGGAGGTACGCGTCGGGTAATTTTTTTTTCAGTGAATTTTTGTATGAAAGACTACAAAATGTGTATATTTTAAAAAACTGCAATAAATATGCTATCTTACACTATTTTTTTAAATTGGATTAGTCTGTTTTTTAATACTTATATGACGCTTAAATTAAAATAAAAATGGTAACTTTTTTACTTTTACTCCAAAAAATCTACATTTTTATATGAAATTGCTCATGTTTATGATAAAAAATGGATCTTCCGGATCCGTTTTACACGAAAATGATACCAAACAATGCATAGTAGGCCTTATTAATTAGTAAAAAAATATTAAACGCAACCCTTCCGCATGCACATTCACCCCCCTCCCCCCGCGCTCAGGGGGGGAATTGGTTTTCCCTCCACATCTAAAAACAATTATCTTGAGACCCTCTAGCTCTGGTTAAAATTACAAAACTGTAACTCGCAGCGCACAATTTTTCTCAACTTTGTATGGACCGTGACCCTTACTATATGGACCAGATATCCCCAAGACTTCGATTACTACACCTTTCGGAATGTTCGAGTTCCCTTTCATGAGCTTCGGACTACGTAACGCAGCCCAAACATTCCAAAGATTCATGGACGAGCTCCTACGTGGATTCGACTTTGCCTACGGTTACCTAGATGACATTTTGGTTTCCTCATCTTCCGAAGAAGAACACAAAGAACATTTAAGAATACTGTTCAAGCGCCTCCAAGATTACGGCGTCTTAATCAACACTTCAAAGTGCGTATTCGGACAACCAAAGGTAACTTTTCTAGGATACAGTGTATCAGCTGAAGGCATCAGTCCATTAGAGTCAAAGGTACAAAGCATTAATGACTTTCCAGCGCCACGAAACGTGAAGGAGTTGCGCAGGTATTTGGGAATGCTAAACTTTTACAGACGGTTCGTTCCAGGAGCAGCTAGAGTATTATCACCTCTTACCGCGTTGCTCGCAAGTGATCCCAAAGCATCAACTCCCATCGAGTGGACGCCTATATTACAGGAAGCATTCAAACAGAGTAAGTCTCGACTTTCAAAGGCCACATTATTGGCCCACCCCGACTCACAGGCAGAATTAGCTCTACAAACTGACGCATCAGACGTTGCAATCGGGGCTGTGCTTCAACAACGCCAACGTAATTCATGGGAACCATTGGCCTTTTTCTCTAAAAAGTTAAGTTCCGCGCAACAAAAATACAGTCCCTATGACCGAGAGCTCCTTGCGATATACGAAGCCATCAAGTATTTTCGCTACATGGTCGAAGCCCGCTCCTTCACGATCCTTACAGACCACAAACCCCTTACGTTTGCGTTTACGAAAAACCGCGACAAGTGCTCACCGAGACAATTTAGGTACTTGGATTTCATTTCACAATTCTCAACAGATATCAGGTTTGTGTCTGGCAAAGATAATATAGTGGCTGATGCACTTTCGAGAATCGAGGAACTTAATACGCCTGTAGATTACCAATCCCTCGCCGAGGCCCAAACTACAGATAGAGAACTACTACAGTTTTTACAAGGCGGATCTTCACTTCAATTAGAGAAGATTACTGAACCTGTTACGGGTTCCAATATCTATTGTGACGTATCTACATCAAGTCCAAGACCATTCATTACACCCGCATTTCGCCGAAAAATTTTCGATTCCCTGCACAACCTTAGTCACCCTGGGGCAAAGGCAACGACTCGTTTACTGACAGAAAGATTTGTCTGGCCTGGTATTAAAAAAGACTGCATGCAGTGGGCAAAGGAATGTCAACAATGCCAACTTAGTAAGGTTACTAGACATACAAATGCACCTTTAACAGAATTTAGTCTTCCGTCTGCTCGCTTCCGTCACGTACATATGGACATAGTTGGCCCTTTACACATATCCGCGGGTTTTAAGTATTGTCTAACAGTAGTCGACCGCTTCACTCGCTGGCCTGAGGCTTACCCGTTACAGGACATTACAGCGGATACCTGTGCTGCGGCTTTTGTTAGCGGTTGGATTGCACGGTTTGGCTGTCCAGAGCGAATAACTACAGATCGAGGCCGACAGGAGTCACAGCTATTCAAAAAACTTTGCTCGCTTATAGGTGCGACCCATCTCACCACTACATCATATCATCCGGCTTCTAACGGTCTTGTAGAAAGACTCCACAGACAACTCAAGGCATCCATTATGTGTCACAACTCTACTCAATGGACAGAGACACTCCCGTTGGTATTACTAGGCATAAGAAGCGCTTGGAAAGAAGATCTAAATAGTTCGCCAGCAGAACTAGTGTACGGTGAACCACTTACATTACCTGGGCAGTTATTCTTCTCATCATCCCCAGAGGCATTAGTAGATGTCTCTGATTTTGCAAGCCGCCTTCGGAGCCATATGAGCAAACTGGCTCCGCTGCCTACATCGTGGCATACAAGTTCCAACCGAACGTTCTACATTCCCAAAGACCTAAAGGAAGCAGAATATGTCTTCCTTCGCCAAGGACCTGAGCGTCGGTCTCTAGAAGCACCATACCAAGGGCCGTACAAAGTATTGCGGCATGGACCCAAAACCTTTGACATCGAAGTCAAAGGCAAAACTATGACAGTCACAATCGATCGTCTGAAACCTGCATATCTAGCTAGAGAGACAAATAGTCCCAGCGACCCCTTCAGGCGAGAAAACAACCTCGGAAAACCCAGGCCCTGATCAAGATCAAGATGTCGCAATTTCTACCGATGAAGATCAGGTACAAAGAACACGATGCGGACGCCATGTTGGGTTCCCTACTCACCTCCAGGACTACTATCGACCATAGCCACGGTCTGGGGGGGGCTACTGTAGGGAACATAGAGATCCTATTTGTTCTAACCTTTACTGGCCGCTAGACGAAACTAACAAGTAATGTCTTTGAAGATTGAAGGATAATTCTAGGATATTTATAATTGTCAAAAAGCCAGATTATATTTGTAATACTCGTGATTTAATATCTCTTATTGTTTCTAAATATTACTTGTGTTATTAGTTAATAAAGTTGTGCATGAACGATTCTTTATACTTTGACTGCGAATCCACAGTCTCATTGTCCGAGCTCCCACAGCACCCTTAAGGAACCTGCTACTCTCCTTCATGTCTCGTTGTTTTGGGATGCCCTAAATATATACTTTAATGACTAATAAAGGCCCCCTAATAAAAAAACATCACAGGACAAAAAAAATAAGAAAAAAGTGGCTGTATGACGTGACAAACAACAAATACGAGTAGGTAAATGATGCATTAAATTTTATTATAAATTGCACTTTATTGCACAAAGTACAAGATTGTATTGTATTCGATATATGATATATGTTAGGTAAGTAAACAATGTACATACAATTGCACAAAGTGTAATAAAAGAAGACAGTTTACAAAGACAAGTAATACCTAACTTATTAAATGATAATGACTGAAAATATTCATAAGAAATCAACCACTATATTCCAACTGCAACCCTTTAACGGGCAAAACTCAAAAAAATCGTGGGTTCAAGCCTCAACGCCATTATACAGGGTGTTCGTTTCGATATGCTATAAATAAGACAGGTTACTTGGGACATTAATAGAAGTTGTCTGGTATACAGGCTTTTGGAAAATTCGATAAAAAATATTTTTTTTTGTTTTCATACATAATAAATGAAATGGGAAGTGTGAGAGAACCTTAAGAATAAAATAAAAGTTAATCTCAGGTAAACTGACGGCACGTGTCAAAATAAGTAACATTAGAATGTAATAAAGGTTGCAATACACATGTTCAGTGATTAAACTTATTTTTTTAATAACTCAATAACAGTAAGAGTTAAAACACTAGTTTCTTAGAGAAATTAGTTATATTTGACCTAAATAAGCTTCCGTTAAAGTTATAGCATATGAAGAAAAACACGCTGTATAGTACGAAAAATTCTGTACAAGAAAAAAATACAAAAGCATAGTGCTATGGTGGTCGTTTTAGAGACTGGTGCCCTATAAAGGGTTAAAAATATGGAGAGCCCGTATATAAGATTACATGAATAAATTGCAATGTAGTACCGATGACTTTTGTTTCTGTAACCTATTTTTTAAATTTAGATATAAGTATATTTCACAAACTTAAAATAAAAAGGCACAAATTTATAATAAAAACAATGTAAACAAACTTGCATAATCCCATAATCACTTTTGGAACACAATCTTGGTTTTATTACGAACTTGAAACCTTAAACCTTGAGTTCAAATACATTTTAGTAAAAATTATTGATTTTTATTAGTATTAACGTACCTATATTATATCTGCGAACGTGTTTCACAATATGTGTCAGAGACTACGAACAAATAAAACATGGAAGCCGCACGCCATACTAAATTGTCTTTCAAAAACGGTCCTGAATTTTAGTTGACAAGTGTCACCCCCTGTTCAATGCATCAACGGCAATGAATTTGAATGTCAACCTATAAAAACTTAAACCGCCATTTCAAAATAGTTGTGATTGGTCCATCAAAGTTTTGATTGGCGATATTCAATAAACATTTGTCAAAGATGTTGCGCCGAAATATGCGCGGTGTCACGAAAAGCGCTATGTCCTGCCCATCTTGGCACAATTGAAATTGGTTTTGGGGGCATTTTTGAGCTGGCGTTAGACGTCCATGTTATATATGGTCGCAGGTCAAAGACGTCAAGTGCAATGGAAAGTTGTTGTTTACCTGTCATTTTTTGGATTATAGGTACCTACTGAAGATCGGTAATATTGGTATACACACTCCTCATTACGGTGGAGACTTTATACACACCTTTTCTCACCTTCTCACACCACCGTAGACACCGGAACTTTTGTATGGATGTCCAGTCTTTATAATAAACACGTCTCTGGCTGTTTACTGTAAAGCCTCGTTTTCATGTAGTGTTCTAAAGCGAGCATTCGTTCGTTCTTGGGCAGATGAAAACAGGATTTCACTTAGCAAAATGTTCGTTCGTCAGCCCACGAACAAGCGAATGCTCGCTCAGAACACTAAGTGAAAACGCGGCTTTAAAGTTCATTGAAATTGAAAATGTCTAACAAGTAATTAATTATATAATGACATAGGGTTCTGTGGTCGTGAAAAAATATATAGATATCTAAAGAAGTGCATTTTCACGAAAATGTCCGAAGTTATTATATATTTGTATAAGTAGGTATTCTTTGATGAAAATTGAGTGAGACTGAAGTGCCTCCACAGTCAAACTATATAAAAAAGTTTTGTGGAGCTATGTAAATAACTATTTGTATTCTGATTGTTTTAAATAAAATAAATATTGCCGTCACTATCAGTTTCAGTAGGTATCTATCCATTGCTCACATATTGCTCAGAATACGACAGAAGATAAAGGAAATAAAAGAAAGATTTTGCATGAAACCTAACGTATCTTCCAACTCAAGGTATCTACGGCTACTGAACTACTACCGCGAAAATCGAAATTCGGAAATTTCGAGGATTTTTCTCTGTCACTCAAACGAAGGCGTCATTGAAGTGAGAGAGACAAATGCTCGAAATTTACGAATTTCGTTTTTCGCGGTAGGGCCGCTGGTTCATTGATTTTCGCGTCGTTTTAGAAGTTTAGAAGTTAGCGTAAGCGTAACTTATTTTCTATGCATCATATTATTAATCTATGGAAATTAGTTATTTCTAGTTCATAGGTAGGTATTTCATAAATTGGGTACTTATGTATATGTACTTTTACAGACTTTATAGTCAATACTTAACTAAGTACCTAAGTTAAAAGTAATTCGTGATGTTTTATAACAATTTAAACATATTTTTATGATTTATGAGTCACGATTAAACAAAAAACACGTTATACATCGCCATTTTAAATCGCAAATATTTGTTCTTTGTCCATTCTTTATTAAACATGATATATGTATGTTGTGAAATAATATGTACTTATAAATAGCGTTTTACAATGCAAGTTCAGTCATTTGTTGCAGTCGAGAATCATTGAAGCATAAAAAATGTTAAAGAAACTTATATTTTTTGTTTTCTTAGTTATTCTTTTGTGTAAAGAGAGCATATGCCAGGGTAAGTTTTATTTAATAAATAAGTATTTTGCATAAAAATAATATCCATTTATTCGACAAAATATACAAAATTAAAACTATAATATTATAAATAAATAAATAAATAAATTTCATGGGACATCTTACAATAATCGACCCAGTCCCACTATAAGCTATTTTGGCCTGTTTTAGACCCCCATCCCCCATGGTGATATTTGGTGATATTTTCAGCATACTTTTTTCTAGCAAACTATCCGATTGAGTGATGTGAATAACAACAAAAAAAATTGACTTGGGTCGCGTTTCATAAAGCTACATTTTACAATGTATTGGCTAGAAAGAGAGGCAAACAGCCAAATTGTAACTTTATAAAACGCGACTCCGCAATATTTTTAGTGAGTATGATTTATTCTAAAATTTTATGATATTTATTCATAATAATTTGCAGGTGATGTCTGTTCTCGACCACTCGTCGAGCCAGGACTGTGCAAAGCTAGATTGACGAGGTATTTTTATTTCGTACTTCGCGCCAATGAGGGTTTTCGATAATTTTTCTACCACCAGGGCGGCGCTTCGTACGCACCTGGTCTCGACAGCTGTCAGATTCATACTATTCATAGGCACCTGGGCCTAAAATATTGAAATTCTATTTTATTTGGAAGAGAATTGATTTTGTAATGGATTACGACTAATACATCGTAGAGTTCAATCTTCAGTTCGTCGGTCGTCGAACTGAAGATTGAACTCTAAAACAGGCGCTCAAAGTCACTGGTATTAAAAATAATTACTATAACTTTGTTAGTTTCATGAGAATTGACTTGGAACTATTTTATTTATTTATTTTAGGTAACAATATGCCTAAAGTAATGGTTTTCAGAATAAATAAACCTAATAAATATGTTGAAAATTAAATGCGCGTTTTTATTTTGACAGTTCGTTAAAGGGTCGGCTCAGTGCTGCCATCTCACCTCCCCATAGCGGCAGAAAAAGTATCAAAAACCCTCATTGGAATTATCACGTTCCCGTATAATACCCGTTCAAATTTTATCTGGGCGGTCAGCCATTCATTCTTACTTAATAAATTGCTGCCTTTTTCTACTCGCCTAAGTCTAAAGGTACGAGTTCGCAGCCGACCGCAGGCGACAACTGCAGACGACGTGTCGCAACGACACTACTGGTTTCTATGTATTTGTATGAAATTCCCTCCGTAGTTAGCGACATGGAGCTAGCGACGCGTCGCCGAGCGGCAGACGGCAGTGTCGCCCGACCGCAGATCAGTAGTGTCGCTGACGCTCTGCATTTAATCATAGGACATGTGGCTTGTCGTCTTTTTTTGTATAATAAAAGCAAGTCATCATCATCTTCTTCCTCTTCTAATAAAAGACGTAAAAAATTGCGATCACTATTCTCGAACACGACAAGACATCTTGTTTCACGGACCGCTCGGAATCAACTGAATGCCATCTGCAGTTGTCGTCTGCAGTCGGGATCGAAATCATGACTGCATCGACAGGACGCAACGACGTGTCGTGACGACATGAAGCGACGACATGTCGTCTGCTGGTGCTGCGTGCGGTCGGCTGCCAACTTGTACCTTAAGTTGGTCACCTGTCAAGAGAGCGGCGGGAAAAAAAATCGCCCAAGTTTTGGGCCCTAGTGAAAAAAAGGCGGCAAATTAAAAAAAAAGAAAAAGGGAAGAGTCTTTCGCCTATCTTTTTTGAAACTATACCATTCGTCGAATCCAAAAAAAAGTATACAAACATGGCTGGCTGGCTTTCCAAAGCATTTGACGTCTTTGACACATATCGTGAAATACATTCGCAGATATATTTTTACGTTAATACTAATAAAATAAATATCAATAATTTTAACTAAAAATGTTGTGAACTCAAGGTTTAAGGTTTTAAGTTGGTAACAAAACCAAGATTGTGTTCTAAAAGAGCATGTTTATGAAATCATGCAAGTTTTTAAATTTGTTTACTTTTTTTTTTGTTTTCTACTGATGAATGGTTTACTTTATGGTTTTTTTTCATCACACTTGCTGTCTAAGCGCGCCATTGCTTGCGTGCGTAGCGGGAGTAATAGAAAAGTGAAATTCCCTAGGGAGTAATGGAAATCTCAGTACGTCATTTGATAATACTATGTCTTAAAACTTTTTTTTTGTCGGCAAGTGTGATGGAAAACATTGTATGCATCACGGTCGGTAAGCGGAATACTAACTCGAGTCATAAAAGCCCTCCGCCTGACGGCGTCGGGCTTCTAACACTCGTTAGTAATGCCATACTTACCCTTGATGCACAATGTACTATTTTTCCCAGATGGGGCTATGATACCAGTAAAGGCAAGTGCAGGAAGTTCACCTGGGGCGGCTGCGACAACAACGGTAACAACTTCGAATCCTGCTGGCTCTGCCGCGACCAGTGCGAAACTAGATGGACCACTGACGCTGACGAATAACCTAAAATATTGTGTTGGTTGTCAATAAAAAGACGTGACGCGACGCAACGCAATTTTTTTTCTGTTTATATTAAGTATCAGTTTTAGGGTTCCGTAGCCAAAATGGCAAAAACTGAACCCTTATAAATTCGTCATGTCCGTCTGTCACAGCCGATTTACTCGGAAACTATAAATGCTACAGTAACGAAATTTGGTAAGGATATGTGTTGTATGAACCGCTACAGGATTATGGTACTAAATTGTAAAAAAAACCATTGGGGTTGGTGCTCTCCATACATGTAACTGAGGGATAAAAAAAAATTTTTGTTGTATATAAGCGTGTGGGGTATTAATAGAAAGGTCTTTGAAAATGATATGAATGTTTATAAATCTTATTTTTATTTAAGCAAATCCTTTTCGAGATATCAACTCTCAAAGTCTGAAAAATGTGTCCCCCCTCTCTATTTTTAAACTACGCGATATAAATAAAAAAAAAAATATGTTATGCACATTAATAAACTCTATCAACGATTTTTAGTTTGATTAAATTGTCTCCTATAGTTTTTGAGGTAGGTTGATTTAACTGTATTTTTTAAATAATAAATTGATAATGGTACGGAAATCTTTGCGCTCGTGTCCAATTCGCACTTGGCCGGTTTTTCATTTAAACTAGCCCGGCAAACCAACTTGTCCAGTCAAGTGCAAAAAGCAGTATCGAAAGAATCCGCTCATAAATATGTTACGACGTTCTTATTGCACAGAATTAGAGTGCCCTGGGACATATTTTTGAACAAGTTTGTCTTTGACTGTCCATAGAATAATTACCAAATTAAAAATCGTAAATCAATTTGCTTTTAGAATCATTCTTAGAATAGTTCATACAATAGGTACTTACTTTAGTTCTTTTTTTTCCGTTCTTTGGTGGCAATAAACATTTTTTCTTTCTTTCAAATAAGGGATTTCTGTTTTTAGAGGGATTAATAACGAAACAAAATTTAAACACAATAAAGTCATATATTCGTCAATATAATTCACTTAACATAGTAAAACATTCAGATACTTGCAGCTAACTAGACTAGCTTTCGACTAAGACCGACCATACACGGGCCACTTCAAACAGTCACTTTGTATGAATTGTATGTGTATGGCGGATCTAAGAATCGGTCACTACGCTCAGGCTGCTCACTCCGAAGCCGCCTGGGCTTTCTTCTGAGCGAGTTTCATCTTCTTTCGTCGCGCGCTCCTCTTCTTATCGAGCGGTACACTGCCCGCCAGCTGACCCGATTTCTGCATTGCTACCAGTTTTGCCGCCTTACCCTAAACAAATACATACAATTATACTCTGTCCAACAATTCCTGGCAGTAGAAAAAGCGGGAAAAAAATCTAGGCACGGAGACTTGTCTACACATACTAAATTTGAATTTACGGCTTTATTCAGTGACAGGCATTTTTGGACCGAGTAAAGATAAGCAATTATCTTAGGTAAATAATTATTTCACTTTTGGACGCCAATTACTGATATATCGGCACCGCAAGTCCAGTACCAAAGACTTACGTAATACGTATAAGTACGTATAAGTCACAGTCAACAGAGTAATATAGAACTACGACGCACATGCGTAATGTAACGTTCAAATTCACTTCGGTCACGTGGCGTTGACCCTATCTTCTTGAACCTATCGTCGAGTGCGGTGAAAATATTCGTATTTCGTTTGATCTCCCATTGTCACTTAAAAGCCTCACAAAAGCCATATTCTACCTACTATTGGAGTGAAAATATGGAATCTTTCGCTTACTTTTCTACTGCTCTCAGGTGGTCTCAACTCAATAAAGACGAACAAAAAGACTTTGCGCCCTAGTATTAAAATTATTAATTATTAATTTCAGAATATTTAAATTATCATGAAACATTTAATCTTTTTTTGCTAATAAAAGAAAAAAACATTACAACGCTGAATACATTATACAAAAAGTTCTCTCCGGCGGGGAATCGAACCCCGGTCTCCCGCGTGACAGGCGGGGATACTTACCACTATACTACCGAAGACTGTCGAGGTATCGCGAAATTATCTATCTGATTCAA
This sequence comes from Thaumatotibia leucotreta, assembly GCA_025490895.1. NCBI lineage: Eukaryota > Metazoa > Arthropoda > Insecta > Lepidoptera > Tortricidae > Thaumatotibia > Thaumatotibia leucotreta. The sequence continues at coordinate 17,993 of JALPQI010007114.1, read as the reverse complement.
CTAAGACGATTTCAAACTATGCTCCAATACTGCAACGAGAGTTTTCTCGAAAACGTATGCCTCTAGTTGGCGCCACTTAGCCGTAAGGTCCCGCTAAGGAACACGATTATCTAGCCTCAAAGAAAAACTAACTATATATAATTTTATTAACTCATACAAAACATTTAAATACAAAACTAGGCGCTCTGAGAATTTAGACAAATTTCTGGACCTGACGCCTCAGTGCTGCCGCCCTGGTGAACGTCATTTCAGAAAACTCACTATGGTCCACAATTTCAACAACTAATCTAGAAACTGGAGTTCGAGGCCAAAGAATCTACGAAAATATTGCCACTACAATGAAATGTTCTGACAATAGTAAATCCTTATTTTCTAAAAACAGATGTTGAGATATGTTATTTATTGGTAATTTTAATTCTTTAATTTATAGAAACAATATTATTTACGTTTTTTCATGTAAATATAAGATATTTTAATAAAAACTTAATTATCCGCAATTATTAGTAACAAAGTTGGTATTGCGCTGGTATCACCTCAGGTGTTAATAACATTTGGTACAGCAATTTAACTACACATAAATTAAAAGTTAGGTATGGTTAAATTACTAAGCAGTATAAGTACTATACTATACTATTATTAAGCAGTTTTAACCCGTAAAATTTTGGGAAAGAAATAATTAAACATAAAAGTAAAATGAAAGCATTTTTTGTATTTTATTTTTTATTTGTCTTCTTCATCACTTATCCTCCTGAGTCCTGGGTAAAAATCGAGTACACTCCCATACAAGCCGAGAGGCCTTTATAACACCATCAGTGTTGAGTCCTAAAAGTCATAAAAAATTAAATACAAAAAATGCTTTCATTTTACATTTCCAAATTTCTTTCCCATAAGTTCAACCCGTAATAAGGCACCCCTGACTTATTACGGGTTAAAACTGCTTAGTAATAGTATAGTATAGTACTTATACTACTTAGTAATTTAACCATACCTACTGTCTTAACAAATATGGCACGCTGGCGTTTGTGTTCACTGGTAATTCAACTTCTTTTTAAAATAGGCTTTGAAACGCTGGCTCTTATCATTTTAAGTTCTTTACAAGAAAATTTTGTCATATCAATGTTAGTTAAGAGAATAGAAATCTTTTTAGGTATTTACGTGTTTTTAAGAAAATTCTAGTTGTGACAGCCATATTAAACAAAAAGGTGTACAAACATTACACAGGTATATAATGTTTTTATTAGGAATTATTTTAAATAAACAAATTAAATAACAAAAAGGTTGTGGAAACCTGAAAACTTTATTTGACAATGACATAAGAGACTTTGACGGATTTGACAATAACGCATCTGTCGTAGTTTCGTTGGCCTCGAACTCCAATTACTGGTATATATAAGCATCAGGAACAATCTTATTTTTGGCATTGTCCAAGTTTTTTATTATTTTACTTAGAAAACAAACAGCCATGTACAAATTAGACCATGCGAAATTAACATAGAACAGGCCTAAAATTTCCTATATTAATACAAATATTATGCAAACAGTTGTAAATCCTACAATTGTAATTAAGTTCCCATTCAAGCACTTAATAGCTAAAGAGATCAGTGGCCTATACCACAAAACTTTACAAGCGTACAATTCTACAAAATTGTCAACTTTTTGTATGGGAATTTATACAATTTTGTAGAATTGTACACTTGTAAAGTTTTGTGGTATAGGGGCCAGATTGTTAGGAACAAAACAAGCAAAATTAAAGTAACTTACTTAAGTATTAAACAAAATGTAACGAACTTGTTTCTTGAAACCCGACAAACTATGAGCGAAAAAGTCAATTATTAATTATTTATTAATGAGTTTTTTCCCAAAAATAGCACGATTAATATATAACAATTACATCTATAGAAGATATTCGTTCAAATTTTGAACCATAGTTGGGAGCATTTGGACTATATAGGGTACACCATCCATTGCAAACCTTGAACAGAGTGATGTGGTAGGTTATACTGAACAATTTTTACTATGGAGCTAACTCGAAAAACTCCGAAATTTTTTTGTCTTCTTGATACAAAATGTCGTTATCCATCGGTCAAAATATATGAAAGACTAATTTTATTTTAGATTTCGTGATTGGCCTCATAGTAAAAGTTGTTCAGTATAGCCTACTAAACTGCGACCATATATAACATGGACGTCTAACGCCAGCTCAAAAATGCCCCCAAAATCAATTGTTCAATTGTGCCAAGATGGGCAGGACATAGCGCTTTTCTTAACACCGCGCATATTTCGGCGCAAGATCTTAGACAAATGTTTATAGAATATAGCCAATCAAAACTTTGATGGACCAATCACAACTATTTTTAAATGGTGCTCTAAGTTTTTATAGGTTGATATTCAAATTCATTGCCGTGATGCATTAAACAGAGGGTGACATTTGTCAACTAAAATTCAGGACCGTTTTTGAAAGGCAATTTAGTACAGCGTGCGGCTTCTATGTTTTATTTGTTCGTAGCTACTAAATCACCCCGTGCAGGGTTTTCAGTTGATGGTGTAGTTAGGTGGTTCACAGTATTAGCACAGATCAAAGAATACTAGTAATTTCAGGTTGGCTAGAGAGAAAGTATACTTATATCTAGTATCATGGTTTCATACCTTGGCCTCTGCTTTGCTTATCTTGGAGTTCTTCTGCGTGGAATACAGAACATTGATTCTTTTGTTGCCCAGCATAGAGTGGTGCTTTGATAGTGCCAGCTGAAATGACATAGACATATTTGGGTCACTCACTTTTTTGTTGATATTCTGTCATATTACCAGAGATCGGACAAATGTGCGTCATTGCTCGCAATACTATGGACATGACTCCAAATTTGATTGAATATTTAATCATTAACAGAAAATTATCTTTTTGACAACGGTAACTATGAAATCCTTTGTAAATAGTCACATTAAAGTACAAAATCAAATTTAAAAAAAAAATTAATTCAATCAACTTTGGAGTCAAGTCCATATTATTGCAAACAATGACGCGTATTTGTCCGATCTCTGCATATTACTCAGGGGACCACAGTTGAATAGTTGACTGGAAGAATGTATCTTGCAAGCTCTACTATCATGATTAGTGGGTGACCCACCTTTGAAGAGCCATAACTGTCAAAAATTCATTGTTTTGGCAATTTCAATGCTGTTAAACTGTGATTTTAGGGGTGAACCTAGAAGAGCGTCACCAAGGCAACGAGTGATATAAGAAAAGTGTCAACAACCATTCTACAAGATTGATGATGGGCAGCAGCGTCATCATAGTGGACACATTACTGCGATCACCAGCCCAGCGTGGCGATCATGGGCATTTACCTCTTAATGCGTCTATATGCATAGTTAATAAGAGAGGCCAACGTCCAGCAGTGGACTAACATAGGCTGATGATGTGATGTAATGGATAATTAAAGATGGTGGTAGCTATCCGGGCGGATCCTGCACGAAGTCCTACCACCAGCAAAATCCTTCTTTATTATAATTTACCTCAAAACCAATGTCGTCTTTGACTTCCAAGTAAGCTATCGCACTCTTCTTGTTCTCCAAAGGCTTTGGTATCCGGACATCTTTGATATGCCCGCTCAGTTCCGCGAAGTGTTCCAATACCTGAAAAAACATGTGAGATGTGATGTTGACATAAAGATGTGAGCAACTAATGAGTATATTTCTAATGAAAATAGGTTCCTCAATCGTCATCTATTTCTACCCTCGTAATAGAACATTGTGTATTAAGAGTGGTAAATAAGAAATTGTGAACAAGTATAAAAGTAAATCACAAGCTGATATATAAAAATATATTTTCACAAAACTACTCTAAAATTACCATAGTTTTGCAGAAAGCGACCAACTAATATAATATTTTTTGTCAATTAGACTTAATGTAATATGGATTTTTTTTTCTTTAGTGTTTAAGATACTACTGTTTCACTGCTCCTTGTAGCCATGTATTTCCGTAAATAAATTGAACTTTGAATTTGACTTAAGCTTTAACACATTGAGTTTGGCCGCTTTCTGCATTGTCAAAAAAACTCAGTTGATCGTTTTCTGCATAACACTGGTCTAAAAAAATTAATATAAGTGCCCCCATTAACCCCCCCCCCCCCCCCCCTTGATACCATAGATAAATATGATAGATTTTTATTTATATGTAGAATGTGTACGTAAAAATAGATCACCTTTTCCTTACTAATATCTAAGGGCAAGTTCCCAACAAAGACAACATATCTTTTGGGACCCTTCACTTTCTGCTCTGGTTTCTTATCTTTAGCATCGTCCGTCTCGTCTTCTGTACCATTTTCCTTCTTATCTTCTTTTGTTTTCTTATTCTTCTTTTTCTTAATTAGCTCTTCTTTTTTAACCATAAAATGGAATGGTTTTCCTTTCACCGCTGTCCTCAGCATATTGTAAAGTATTCGTACTCTTCGCAAGTCAGCCTCAGTAGGTTCTGGCGATTTGAGGATGGCTTGCAATTTGGTGTGGATGGCTTCTGGTAGCATGGATTCAGATGTGCCTTTGAGTAGAACTCTTAGAGCTAACCGGATGCGACCTGGGATATTTCGAGATTCATTAAAACATGAAAATGTAAGAATAGTATGAACAGTGTGAAATGAATATGTTGATAGAACTATATATTTTTTTATTTTACCAATAAACCTTATTCAAAAACAACCGTAAGTTAGGAGGCCAATAAGTATTGTTTCTTATCAATATGTCTTTAAGATGAAAAGTACTGGCTTTCTAAATGTTTGTTTATGAATAAGGAGGTATGAATTGAAAATTTGGTCCAATACAAATTCTTTTAGGTCATCAGTCATCACCAATAGAAATTGAGAATGTTAACAAATTGTCTTTAATCTTTAACCCTTAATTTGGCAAATTTCAAAAAAATCGTGCGTTCTAGCCTCCTCGCCATTGTATAGAGCAGAAAATTCTGTCTTAAAAAAAAATACAAAAAGTGGGTCGAAGACCATGTTCACTGTGACGAACATTGCCAAATTAAGGGTTAACAACCAACATGAAATTAAATTGAATATTAATGAATTCTCATAATGCGCTATGTAAAGTTTTCTGAAGGTATGAATTACATTTTTCCCTGATAGGATAATGCTGATAGGTTTAGCACTAGGCTCGGTCCATCCATAAAACTGCACAAATGTCATCTCACTGATTTAAAAAAAGATTGTTAAGAAATTATAGGACATAAAAAGAAAAGAGCCACATTTTCTTGAACCTTATGACAACGGCTATCAGGGAAAAATATAATATTCATACCTTCAGAAAACTTTACATAGCCAATTATGCAACATCCCACTGATGTCGTATTGATAATTATTTCACTCAAATACTACAAAGTCAATCCCTACCACATCATAGTAATATGACAGTTTAATGTAGATTGCGACTTGAGGTATGTCACCATTAGCAACACTTACCTTTCTGGTTATTCGACATAGGGACGGCCATGAATTTCTTAACCAACTCCTCATCTTTAAGGACAGGATACTTAGCAACCATTTCCTCAGTCAGACCACCCATAATGGTCCGTGTAAGGGAAGCAGATTCCGAAGCATCTTCAGTTTTAGCTTTCTTAGCAGGAGTTCCTTCAGATTCAGTTGGTTCCGCTGCCTTGTTTTTCTTTGCTTTCTTATTTTTCTTAGTTTTAACTTTCAGTTCACTCTCATCTACAGATGTATTAGATATTTCTGCTTTGTTTTTCATAGGTGACGCTTCTGTAGCACTATCCACACTATTGTTGTCTACAGGTTTTTCTGTTGACTTATTTTTCTTAGCCTTCTTAGTTTTTACTTTCTTTATTTCACTGTTTGTGTCTACGGTTGTTAGTTCCACATCTTTGACTTCATTGTTATTAGATTTAGCATTTGCATTTTTAAATTTACGTTTACGGCTTTGTGGTTCACCCATTCTGTAATTATATTTCATAATTTGAATATTTAGCGAAACACATTATTGACATAATTTAAGTTGATTATTGCTTGACATGTTTTGATTCATTTAGAGGATCCTCATCATGGAGTACCCCGACCAACGCCCGACGTTTACTCGGTTTGGTCGGGGGTTTTCGGGTATTCCATAATGAGGATCCTCTAAATGGATTGTAAAATCTCGAGCAATTATCCTCCTAAAATATGTGATTAACCAGTTTCACTAAATGTTTAAATATGTTTGAGTATCACGTTAGTTATAATATTTCATAAATATGTGCGAGTAATAGCAAGTTCCACTAATTAATTGTATCATACGTAAATAATATTTTACGTTAATAATATTACGTTATAAACAATATTATTGGGTCAGAGTATAGCAAAGGGAGCGCGGCACTTAGAAAGCATAATTAACGTGTATTAAATCTAATTGCAAGTGTGTGGAAACCACGATTGAAATGTTTTATAGGTTATGTTTGTACGTTTTAGTTTGTGCATTACTGCCACTGAAATTACTGAAAAAACAGAAATCATCAAAGAAAAAAGATTATATTTTGCCCATATTTTACACTGAAACAGGCAAAACGTACGTATTTGTGGATACCACTTAAATATACGCAAGAATAAGTCTTACCTCGTTGTGTACTTGTAGTGTTAACTAATGTCAGCAATTCTTTGGATGAAATTACTACTCCCGTTGTAAAAGAGTACGCAATCTTTAAGCCAAGCTTCTTTAGCTTCGTGTGTGGTTACTGAAATACGTATGGTTTTATTTAATTATTTTTGAAACATGTGAGAAGCATTCGTCTAAGACGACAAAAACTATTTTGAACTTTTTAATGAGTGTGTGCGTTCAAATAGTGTTATTTTTTGTGATGCCAATTATTGATTTACGTTATTGTATGTAATTTGAACCGAGCAAAAACATTAATTTCATTGAAACTAAAATCAAATTTAATTACCGTTTTGAATTATAAACAGAAAATATGCTTGAATGTATAAACTCCTTTTGCACGACCGTGGAGTGCTTACAAATATTAGAATGTATATCGGTATCGGAACAGAAATGACAGTTGTGTTCGGATACTTCATACTACTTTGGCAGCCAACAATGCGCAACCAACATGGATATAGGCAACCAAACCATAGACATATAAAATTTTATCTATATTTTATCTGTGAACCAAACAATGGTGAACAAATCAAAACCAATGGCCTATTCAGAATAAAAAAAAGTAACTGGCAAAGGAATTACAGGGTTGCGTTTTATAAAGTTACATTTTACAATTTCACTGTTTGCCTCTCTAACGCATGCACATATTGGCTAGAAAGAGAGGAAAACAGCAAAATTGTAAATTGTAACTTTATAAAACGCGACCCAGTTATCTTTAGAACACCTTTACCACCTTGTATAAACGATCGCGTAAAATGTTGGCATATAAATAAAATCAACGTTTTTTACACTTATTTTACTCAGATTCTTTATAAATATATTCGTAATTATTCCGCAGTGCTGAGTTGAATAGTGGCCGTTGCGTTTTACACTTAATGGCTGCTGGCGTAGTTGTCATGACAACACACGACCACTTTAGTGGTTCTTAGTGTTCAAAGGGTTAAATTTACAGTATTTTGTACTGACAAATTCGTTTCTTGACTAAATTTATTTTATCATTTGTTTAACCCTTAAATGCATGAATTTTTCTTTTCGTTCCAAAACCAAATGTGCATACCTAATGGCGTCGCAAGCACGAAAAAAATAGAAAAAAAAATCTGTGTACATATTTTGGGTGCAATTTGTACTACTAATCAAAATTTCGATACATCATACATTATACATTTTTTGTAAAATCGTGTATGATAAAACATACAAATATTATTTACTTTTACATGGAAAAGTATATTAAATTCAGTAATTGTAAAATCGTTATGGTATGAATTACAAAATTCCAATAAAAAATAATTTCTTATTTAGTCAAAAAAACAAATTTCCGCCATCTGGCTTATAAACACATGTAAGTTTTTTTAATACAGTTACGCCAACAAATCAGTAATAAGTTTGAAAGTTCATTAAATTTTCTTGCAAAATTAACCTTAAGAACATAATATACGTATCTAGTTTTCAAACACCAACTACGTTTTGGTTATGTACGATACATCGTACACCATGCATTTAAGGGTTAATTTGTTATCCAAATCAAACAACCATCAACATGACAAAATCTTTATTGGATTAGATTCAATTTTGATATTAATAATACTGCATCTATTTACAAAGTCACATAAATGCGATACATTGCCTCTTACGCGGCATCTAAATCGGATTTGATCTATACTATTACTCGAATGCCTAAGATTCTATATTTATTACTAACTAAAAGTAATATTTACATTGCCTTTGGTCAATGGCTATATCACAATAATATATATCTACGCGGAAAGTAAGTTATAGTTGTCCTAATATGAACTGAGCTCGTTTTTTTAAAATTCCAGTAGCATTGAGTTGTAAACCACAAAGTAAGATAACAAGCACTCAGTAAAAGCAGAATACAACCGCCTTAGAACGTTAGTATAGATTATCGACTCTATTCTTTGCACAATACAAAATAAATAAACTAAATAATGACGCTCATAACTTTTTCTACATTTTACGTTTATATATTGCTTTTACTGAGTGCTTGTTCTCTTACTTTGTGGTTTACAACCCAATGCTACTGGAATTTTAAGAGAACCAGGTCTCTTCATATTATTTCAACTATTTATTCCATGCACGATAACTCCTTTATTCAAAAACGTCTACTAAATTAGCAAGCCGGTAATTATCGTTTGCCCTTTCGGTCTTAAAGACATATTGATAAGACCGAAAGGGACAAACAATACTTACTGACTTGCGAAGTTAGGAGACGTTTTTATAAATAAGGGAGTAAGTGTCCATGAAACCCCATGATATAGCTGAGACTTATATGACACATACTCGTACATTAATACGAAAATGTCAATCTGAGATCAAAATTGCGAAAAGCGACCGCCATTTTAAATAAGTTCATTTTTCATTCGAGCGAGCTGAAATTCAAATAGTCAATATCAACAACAATTCGTAGTGACAGTTTTTATTGTAAGTTTTTCTTGTATATGTTGCAGACGACGAAATGGGCCTCTAAAGAGTGGTCCAGAGCGCTTCGGTGGGGGCCGGAGAAGAGGCCGAGGGTCACGCTTCCGATGACACGTGAGACTCATCGCTGTCCGATTCGTCCTTCTGTAACAAATAGAGATATGTTAGAATCATATCTCTTAGGAGCTTTTTCACTTACAGGGGTTTTTTTTATATGACAAAGGTATCAACTGGGCTGAGACCTGCCCACCTGATGGAAAGCAGGAACTGAGGTCTATGCTCTGCCTACCCTGAGGACTTAAATGGATTGCCTTTATCTATGCCAGTAATTACACCGGCTATCTAAGGTGCGGTTAAACTAAAAGAGCATTCGCTGTTCTAACCTCCCACTCTACGAAATACGATCGGTACACAAAACGTGATTGGTTGATTTCTTAGAACGGGCGCTAGAACAGCGAATGCTCCTTTAGTTAACCGCACCTTTACCCCCAAACCGAAACACAGCAGTAGAAACACTGCTATTTAGCGGCAGGTTAACAGGTAAAGGTGCATTCAGACTAGGGCTCGCGGTCGTGTCCGGGTTTCGTGTCAACGTTTCTCATACCCGTGTTCGTGTTACACGTACACGGGTTTCTGACCCGATTTACACGGGTAATTAAAGTCCGTGTAAATAATACCCGTCTACACGGGTACACGGGTATTATTTACACGGACTTTAATTATCCGCGGGTTCGGGGACGTCCTTGACGAGAAGCGTACGAATGGGTCGTGAGACTTAAGAGCTATAGTAAAAATCACAGAGCACGGACCTCTTTAGTGTGTAACCTTAGAGATAGAGGCGGCCTTGGCTGTCATTTTCATAGAAATCGACCGTGTCAGGTAATTTTGACATGTTAATGTAAATAGTGTTGTGGTATGGCTCGATATTTTTATCGATAGATTAAAACCAACAGTTATTTGACTAAAAATGTTACTTGAAAAAAGCTATTCAAACATTCTCATTTTTAAAATCTCACTAAAATGAAATGATGTCGGTCTTAAGACCACCTGTTGTTTAACCTCTGTTATAGATATATGTTACATATGTTACCTTTGCATTGGTTTGTTTGTTCAAGGTGTGCAATAAATAATATTTAATTAATTAATAACTTTAATAATAATTAATTAATAACTTGGGACATCTTACACAAATCCACCTAGTCCCACGGTAAGCTCAATTAAGGCTTGTAATGTGGGTGCTAGGCGACGATATATATATATGTACTTAAATAGAGAAATACACATAATTATACTTACTTATACATAGGAAACGTCCGTAACTCGGGAACAAATTTTGAATTTCTACTAATACCGTTTAGTTGTAAGAGTTTACATAGACTATCGATAACAAATTCAGCGTCGTGTCTCTTCACTATGTCTCTCGCCCATACTAATTTTATATTCAGTTTAATATAACTTTTTTTACTTACCTGTGATAGGAAACGTTTGAATTTTGTTTATTAACGTACGTAGACTGGTTCCTGTACCAGATTACAGAGCAATGTGGCATTCTTGGTATATTTTTATAGTTTATATACCCATGACGTCCCGAGAGGTACTGACAGCACATATGCGTAAAACGCATATGCGCGGCACGGGTTTTGTCTGTCACGCCGTCTCTCTATAGACGCCCTAAGAGTTCCAACCTCCTTGGTAAAAATGGATAGATAAGCGAAAGGCTAATTTTGTTAAATAGACCTTATTGCGTAACAGATAGAATTGAAATTTATAAAACATTATTAAAAAGTTATATTGCCTGACCTTTCCTGAACAGGTAGTGTTTTGTAGTGTCGAACGAAGCTGCAGGTTACATTCAATAATAGACCTTATTTGCATTTGCTCAAATTATTTCGAACCCGTTCGGATCGGTCTTAAGTACCCGGGTACCCGGGTAGCACGCGGTTTCGTGTAAATGGTATCCGTGTATTGGACACGGACACGGGTACCCAGCGGGTTCGTGTAATTCGGGTTCTTAGTACCGTCGGGCTTAAGAACACGGGTATCCGGTTTGGAGTGGTCTACTGTACCTGGAGCGTGAACACGGTGTAGGAGGGCGGCATGGTGTGGTGGCGGCAGAGGGGCGAGGGGAGGGGCAGGCGGGGCACCGGCTCCTCGCAGGGTTGGAGTGGTCTACTGTACCTGGAGCGTGAACACGGTGTAGGAGGGCGGCATGGTGTGGTGGCGGCAGAGGGGCGAGGGGAGGGGCAGGCGGGGCACCGGCTCCTCACAGGGTTGGAGTGGTCTACTGTACCTGGAGCGTGAACACGGTGTAGGAGGGCGGCATGGTGTGGTGGCGGCAGAGGGGCGAGGGGAGGGGCAGGCGGGGCACCGGCTCCTCACAGGGTTGGAGTGGTCTACTGTACCTGGAGCGTGAACACGGTGTAGGAGGGCGGCATGGTGTGGTGGCGGCAGAGGGGCGAGGGGAGGGGCAGGCGGGGCACCGGCTCCTCACAGGGTTGGAGTGGTCTACTGTACCTGGAGCGTGAACACGGTGTAGGAGGGCGGCATGGTGTGGTGGCGGCAGAGGGGCGAGGGGAGGGGCAGGCGGGGCACCGGCTCCGAGCAGGGTTGGAGTGGTCTACTGTACCTGGAGCGTGAACACGGTGTAGGAGGGCGGCATGGTGTGGTGGCGGCAGAGGGGCGAGGGGAGGGGCAGGCGGGGCACCGGCTCCTCACAGGGTTGGAGTGGTCTACTGTACCTGGAGCGTGAACACGGTGTAGGAGGGCGGCATGGTGTGGTGGCGGCAGAGGGGCGAGGGGAGGGGCAGGCGGGGCACCGGCTCCTCACAGGGTTGGAGTGGTCTACTGTACCTGGAGCGTGAACACGGTGTAGGAGGGCGGCATGGTGTGGTGGCGGCAGAGGGGCGAGGGGAGGGGCAGGCGGGGCACCGGCTCCTCACAGGGTTGGAGTGGTCTACTGTACCTGGAGCGTGAACACGGTGTAGGAGGGCGGCATGGTGTGGTGGCGGCAGAGGGGCGAGGGGAGGGGCAGGCGGGGCACCGGCTCCTCACAGGGTTGGAGTGGTCTACTGTACCTGGAGCGTGAACACGGTGTAGGAGGGCGGCATGGTGTGGTGGCGGCAGAGGGGCGAGGGGAGGGGCAGGCGGGGCACCGGCTCCGAGCAGGGTTGGAGTGGTCTACTGTACCTGGAGCGTGAACACGGTGTAGGAGGGCGGCATGGTGTGGTGGCGGCAGAGGGGCGAGGGGAGGGGCAGGCGGGGCACCGGCTCCGAGCAGGGTTGGAGTGGTCTACTGTACCTGGAGCGTGAACACGGTGTAGGAGGGCGGCATGGTGTGGTGGCGGCAGAGGGGCGAGGGGAGGGGCAGGCGGGGCACCGGCTCCTCACAGGGTTGGAGTGGTCTACTGTACCTGGAGCGTGAACACGGTGTAGGAGGGCGGCATGGTGTGGTGGCGGCAGAGGGGCGAGGGGAGGGGCAGGCGGGGCACCGGCTCCTCACAGGGTTGGAGTGGTCTACTGTACCTGGAGCGTGAACACGGTGTAGGAGGGCGGCATGGTGTGGTGGCGGCAGAGGGGCGAGGGGAGGGGCAGGCGGGGCACCGGCTCCTCACAGGGTTGGAGTGGTCTACTGTACCTGGAGCGTGAACACGGTGTAGGAGGGCGGCATGGTGTGGTGGCGGCAGAGGGGCGAGGGGAGGGGCAGGCGGGGCACCGGCTCCTCACAGGGTTGGAGTGGTCTACTGTACCTGGAGCGTGAACACGGTGTAGGAGGGCGGCATGGTGTGGTGGCGGCAGAGGGGCGAGGGGAGGGGCAGGCGGGGCACCGGCTCCTCACAGGGTTGGAGTGGTCTACTGTACCTGGAGCGTGAACACGGTGTAGGAGGGCGGCATGGTGTGGTGGCGGCAGAGGGGCGAGGGGAGGGGCAGGCGGGGCACCGGCTCCGAGCAGGGTTGGAGTGGTCTACTGTACCTGGAGCGTGAACACGGTGTAGGAGGGCGGCATGGTGTGGTGGCGGCAGAGGGGCGAGGGGAGGGGCAGGCGGGGCACCGGCTCCTCACAGGGTTGGAGTGGTCTACTGTACCTGGAGCGTGAACACGGTGTAGGAGGGCGGCATGGTGTGGTGGCGGCAGAGGGGCGAGGGGAGGGGCAGGCGGGGCACCGGCTCCTCACAGGGTTGGAGTGGTCTACTGTACCTGGAGCGTGAACACGGTGTAGGAGGGCGGCATGGTGTGGTGGCGGCAGAGGGGCGAGGGGAGGGGCAGGCGGGGCACCGGCTCCTCACAGGGTTGGAGTGGTCTACTGTACCTGGAGCGTGAACACGGTGTAGGAGGGCGGCATGGTGTGGTGGCGGCAGAGGGGCGAGGGGAGGGGCAGGCGGGGCACCGGCTCCTCACAGGGTTGGAGTGGTCTACTGTACCTGGAGCGTGAACACGGTGTAGGAGGGCGGCATGGTGTGGTGGCGGCAGAGGGGCGAGGGGAGGGGCAGGCGGGGCACCGGCTCCGAGCAGGGTTGGAGTGGTCTACTGTACCTGGAGCGTGAACACGGTGTAGGAGGGCGGCATGGTGTGGTGGCGGCAGAGGGGCGAGGGGAGGGGCAGGCGGGGCACCGGCTCCTCACAGGGTTGGAGTGGTCTACTGTACCTGGAGCGTGAACACGGTGTAGGAGGGCGGCATGGTGTGGTGGCGGCAGAGGGGCGAGGGGAGGGGCAGGCGGGGCACCGGCTCCTCACAGGGTTGGAGTGGTCTACTGTACCTGGAGCGTGAACACGGTGTAGGAGGGCGGCATGGTGTGGTGGCGGCAGAGGGGCGAGGGGAGGGGCAGGCGGGGCACCGGCTCCGAGCAGGGTTGGAGTGGTCTACTGTACCTGGAGCGTGAACACGGTGTAGGAGGGCGGCATGGTGTGGTGGCGGCAGAGGGGCGAGGGGAGGGGCAGGCGGGGCACCGGCTCCGAGCAGGGTTGGAGGCCTCTCTGGTCTCCGCAAGCGGTGAATAGAACCTGGGAACGAAGGAATAGTAACATTAAAAACTGCGATAGAGAAAAGTTTAAGCAATCTAGGTAGAAATAACAGTAACAATGATAGTCTCTCAACTAACTTTAGTAGTAACAGTAGAAGTTAATCGCTATATGCATCTCTTTTTTGAGTGTAAAAATCACATAAAAAAAAAACGAAATACAAAAACATTTATTGATAACAATTGTTTTACAGGTCATTTGACACAACACTTTGATACAGATCAACCTTACGGTGCTATCCCGCATAAAATATGGTTTTTAGTTCAGATGGTGTACTTTTTAGGCTCTAGTGCGAGAAGTGGGTCATTTTACGTCAGGTCCAAAACTTCGGAGGGCAATCTGTACTAAAAACGTCGTACGAGACACGTGCAAAAACGAAATTCGTAACTCGTGTCGATTTAAAACCCTCTCTGTCGGTCGTTTTTTAAAAGATCGCCACTCGTTTCGAATTTCATGTTTTTCGCACTTGTGTCGTAATATACTATTTTCATTCTACAATCGATTGTAAATTCGAAAAAACTTTAAACATGAATCCGTGGACATATTTTGGAATGTAAAAAACCGGCCGCCGTTTTAAATCTTCTCACTTTTAGTCTGATAGTGTTGTTGAGTGAGGTTAGATATAAATAGAACTCTAATGTGTGCCGAAGTTATTAGCGCCATCTTCTAACTGTCCCTTTGTCAGTCGCTGTCACTAAATTAAGTCGTACAGGAACACACGTCTTTATAATTTATTAAAACGCAAATCCGACATTATTGAAGTGAACCTTATTTCTAAGGTGTTTAAAATCGAAATCTGTGGATTTTAAAGTGCAAGCATGACTATAAAAAACCTTATTTTAGATTTTAAGAGCTTAAAATAACTCAATGTCGTAACAGATGTGCTTACCATAGAAAAAATTAACTGCGAAAGACACTGATTGTCGCAGGATTCGAATCCGCTTCCTCTGGATTGCCAGTCCAACGTGCTTCCAATTACACCAGACGACCTTCCGTGAATCACAGCGAATTTAGTCAATGGTATTGTGAAGCTAATCACTAGCGACATCTGTATTCAATGTTTCGAAGGTACTACATAAGGTTGCAGTAACTTCGAAACATTGAGTCAAGACAGCCATTCAAAGACGTGTGTCTACCACAATCGTCCGCATAAAATACCTTATGATGTTTTACCTGGTGCCGATCGTGCATGATGTGTTTGAGACAGTGTTTGGTAGCCGGCAC
This sequence comes from Thaumatotibia leucotreta, assembly GCA_025490895.1. Classification (NCBI taxonomy): domain Eukaryota; kingdom Metazoa; phylum Arthropoda; class Insecta; order Lepidoptera; family Tortricidae; genus Thaumatotibia; species Thaumatotibia leucotreta. The sequence continues at coordinate 2,675 of JALPQI010007114.1, read as the reverse complement.
AGTCTGCTGGGTGCAGCGGACGGTGCCTTCGGAGAAAGTGCATCTTGCCTGAGCGGGGATGGGTCTGTTCGCGGTCAGATTCACCTGAAAAGTTTATAATAATTAATAAGATTTATGTTAAAACGTTTTTTTTTTAACTAAGGAAAGATTCATACACGCGATGTAATAACATCGCGTGTATGAATGAATAACTGTCGATGAATATTTGACAATTAGTTCAAAAAAGAGAAGAGGTTCTCAAAACACTGTTTTTTTTATAGTTGAACCTCAGAACTTTCTATTATAGTTGGAAATTTCTAAGCATTAACTTTTGACAGTTATGGATTACACCTTATTAATATGAGGTTAAAAGGCTAACCGTTTTTCCGTTAGTTAACGTCATATACAGGGTGGAAAGGGCCGACGTTCCTTCCCGCTACCGACCGAGTCTACAAACCATTACGATGAACTTTCAGTATGGGACCAACATCGAAAGCGTACATGGAAAATTGACTTTTCCATACTATTGAACTCTAACTAATCACTCACTTTGTATGAGGGGATATTTTTTTTTTTATATTTCGATATTGGTCCCATACTGAAAGTTCATCGCAATGGTTGGTAAACTCAGTCGGTAGCGGGAAGGAACGTCGTCCCTTTCCACCCTGTATACATAAGGCTCATTTCTGAAGTGTCAAAAGTTAATTCTTAGAAATTTCCAACTATATGTAGGTGAACCGATTTAGGTGATTCTTTTTTTAGTTGAAAGCGGATGCTTTTCAATTGGTACCATTTTAAATTGGTCCAGTTCTGACAAAGGCATCCATAAGAAAACCATTTAACTATTAAAGTTGCGTTACCACTGCTCGACAAATCGCACACCTAGATCAAAATATTATTAACTCGAAATTTATCTGTATTTTAGCTAAGGGTACCTAAATTCGTGATCTACAAAGTTCGTAGATTTCAAATTTACCCGTAATTAAAAAATACATACATTTTGACTTAATACTGTTTTGATCTAGTTGTGCGAAATATCACACCGACCGATTTCAACGATTATTTTTTTAACTGACTTAAAAACAATCTGTGATGGTCCCGTTGGCACCAAATCGGGGTCTGATGATGGGATCACGGAAAAATCGGTTGAAGTCGGTTTTTGGGTCATTTGCAGTAAATGTGTACCTTTTAATTTTTATATGCGATCATGGACTGTAATACACCATTTTACTCGACATCGTGCGTACTTTTCAGTTATGAAACAAAAAAAGTATGTTTCTAATGTCACGAAAATAAGTATGTAAATACCATTTGGTACCAACAAATTCTGTAACGAATTAGAGATTTTTTTTACCAGTTTCCTTACATTTCGTTTCATACATTTAGTATGGGAGTAACTAAACTGAGTAATCTCAATTTACATATTTTTTTTGTTTCATAACTGAAAAGTATGCACGATGCCGAGTAAAATGATGTATTACCACAGATGTCATATATACCATAGATCAAGCAAACGTATCTACTTAGCGTGTCAAATGAACTCAGTAAAATCTACAGAATTGTCCGTCTTTAATCGCACCTTGCAGCTTTCGGGCGTCACATTTTGTAAGTTGAAGTGAACAAAAACATTAATAATGCCTCCTTAAGTAATATTAATTGCAACAACACAAAAAAATAGAGACATATTTAAAATCAAGTAACAACTTCAGTACAAAATCTGACATGCTCGGCCGCCATACAAATGAATGAACTTGTTTCTTCTATCCAAATCTAATTCTGTGTGTATTACAGTCCATGATCGCATATAAAAATTAAAAGGTACAGTTTTACTGTAAATGACCCTTTTACTAACCTTGGCCCTCTTCCGCTGCAGTTTCCTAGCTAGCACGGCGTCCTGGCCATGTTTCCGGTGGTAGCCGGCGTAGTACTTCAGTTTGCGCAGCTGTCTGCGCTCGCGCACGGTCAAAGGAAAAATCGGTTGAAGTCGGTTTTTGGGTCATTTGCAGTAAATGTGTACCTTTTAATTTTTATATGCGATCATGGACTGTAATACACCATTTTACTCGACATCGTGCGTACTTTTTAGTTATTAAACAAAAAATTATGTCTCTAATGTCACGAAAATAAGTATGTAAATACCATTTGGTACCAACAAATTCTGTAACGAATTAGAGATTTTTTTTACCAGTTTCGTTACATTTCGTTTCATACATTTAGTATGGGAGTAACTAAACTGAGTAATCTCAATTTACATACTTTTTTGTTTCATAACTGAAAAGTATGCACGAGGCCGAGTAAAATGATGTATTACCACAGATGTCATATATACCATAGATCAAGCAAACGTATCTACTTAGCGTGTCAAATGAACTCAGTAAAATCTACAGAATTGTTCCGTCTTTAATCGCACCTTGCAGCTTTCGGGCGTCACATTTTGTAAGTTGAAGTGAACAAAAACATTAATAATGCCTCCTTAAGTAATATTAATTGCAACAACACAAAAAAATAGAGACATATTTAAGATCAAGTAACAACTTCAGTACAAAATCTGACACGCTCGGCCGCCATACAAATGAATGAACTTGTTTCTTCTATCCAAATCTAATTCTGTGTGTATTACAGTCCATGATCGCATATAAAAATTAAAAGGTACAGTTTTACTGCAAATGACCATTGACCCTTTTACCAACCTTGGC